>VWZV01004144.1:39897-77662 GCA_013397155.1 Irena cyanogastra | reverse complement strand
CTCCATCCCCATCCCCATCCCATCCCCATCCCATTCCCATCCCCATCCCCATCCCATCCCCATCCCATCTCCATCCCATTCCCATCCTATTCCCATCCTCATCCCATCCCCATCCTATTCCCATCCCCATCCCATCCCAGGGGAGAGCTCCACCAGGAAGGCACCCAGTGCTCCCAGCACCTCTGGCTCACAGAGGTTTTCTGCAGGACATCCTTCATCCCAAACTGGTTCAGAGCAGCCCTGGGCCACCTGAAAAGTGGAATATCCTGCTGTGGAACTGCTGCCTTTGGAGTGAGGGGAGTGGTGGAATTGGGATGAGCGAGACAAAGGAATGGCCCCCCAAGGAGAACAGATCTTCTCATCACTCTCTCCCTCCCTCCCCTCCTTGGAGCCAGCCCTTCCAAATTGGGAATCATTCCCATTGTTGGACCATTTGCCTGTGCTGTGCCCATTAGGTGGATAAATAGAGATCCCTGGCAGCTGGGGCTGTGAATGGCTTTTCAAGGGAGCCAGCACACTTTAAATTATAATGAAAAAAAGTATTGGCAGGCAGCAATAGCTGGCTTTCTGAAAATTACTGTTATGGAGTAACAAAGGATCTCTGCAGGTTGGACATGATCAATATGGTTCCTTTGAGAGTCCCTGAAAATCCACCTTATCAAGTTTGAGGCTCTACAGGAAAAAAAAATATAGGGAAGAGGATATTCTCCTCTGGAGCTTATAAACCTGACACGTCCCTTTGTGTGCTCTGTCTAGCTGCTCTGGGAAGATGCTTTTGAGGACAGACCTTCAGTACCACACAGATTCCCTTCTGGAAGATGCAAATGGGAAGCAGCCAGAAAGGAAGAGCCACAACCCCTGGGGCCTGCACTGTCACCGGCAGCACCTGAACCGCATGTCCTCCAAGCACAACGAGAACAAACTCCATCGTATCCTTTCTCCTCTCTCCCCTCCAGCACAGTCCTGCCCACAGATAACAGCTGGAAATCAGAGTAGGGTTTATTGCAGGGGGATGCATCCACTCCTCTGCACAGACTCTGGGAAAATAAGGAATATACTCTGTTATCTTCTGTCGCGGTTAAAAAAAGAAAAAAAACCAAAACATTTGCCATAAAGAGTTCTCAGCAGAAGTCAAAGATCCCCTTGGCATACATTTAAGAACACAACTATGCAGGAATTAGCAGCTGCCTTGCCTTTTATTTTCCTATTACACTTCATTACCCACCAGTCATGTGAGTAATAGAGTTTAACAACTTCCCCCACCCACCGGAGCGAGCTCAGCACCTAGGGAAGGTGTCGGAGTGACAGCCCAGGGCTACGGTGTCACTGGAGAATGGAGCTGTTGGGGCTTTAATTGGTAGGGCTGTAGTACAGTAAATTAACTGGAATTGGCAGCGAGAGGCCCATAGCAATGACACGTCAGAGAAATTGGCTCAGAAAGTCTCATTACAGTTGTGAGCTGTTATGGAGAGTGTCAGCAGTTGCTTTGATTTAAGGCCTCTTTCAATTAGAATTTAAAAGTGTTGGGTTTCCCTTAACTCGTGCTCAGAGTTTCTCCTGCTGGAAAACGTGGTGTCCAAGTACAGCTACCCCTGCATCCTGGACCTGAAGATGGGCACTCGGCAGCACGGGGACGACGCCTCGGAGGAGAAGAAAGCCCGGCACATCAAGAAGTGTGAGCAGAGCACCTCGGCGTCGCTGGGCGTGCGCATCTGTGGGATGCAGGTAAAGCCTCCATCCCCTCCGTGTCTTGGCTCCCCCTTTGGTTCCTCCCTTGGAACTAAGCTGGAGTCTCCAGGGGTTCTTGGCTGGTGTGAATTGAAGCAGTTTTGTTCTCTTTTCCCCCCAAACACGGGCTGTAAAAAGTGGCCGCTCGGCTCTGCGTCCTCTCAGAGGGTGTCAGACATGGCACATTTAGGGTGGCCCTTTCTATGTGCCACTGGCACCAGTGTGAGCAGCTGGAACCCTTAATTCTCCAGTTACAGCTTCAGGTAATGAAGTCATATACCCCCAGTTCACTCCTCCCAATTTACTTTTGTTTATACTTTGCAGGGCCTGAGGCTGTAGGGTGTCCTTGGGTTCCAGGCCCAGAGGAATAGTTTTATCTGACCAAAATGTGTCAGTGTCAAGTGTTAACTACCAAAGTAGTTATATGAAGTTTAGAGTTATGCACTAATGCAGCACAGGATTTGAAAAACATTAAGCCTAAAATCTTAAGGCATCATTGTTGAATCCCTCGCAACTCAGGACGATTTTATGGATTATCCCTCTGCTCCCTTCCAGGTTTACCAGGCAGACACCGGCCATTTCCTGTGCAAAGACAAATACTACGGGAGGAAGCTCTCTCCGGAGGGGTTCCGGCAGACCCTGCGGCAGTTCCTGTGCAACGGGAACCAGCTGAGGACAGACCTGCTGGAGCCCATCATCCTGCGGCTCAAGGCCCTGCTGGCGGTCATCAGGAAGCAAAGCTCCTACAGGTTCTACTCCAGCTCCCTCCTCATCATTTACGACGGGCAGGAGCACAAGGAGAGCGCGGATCAACACCTCCCCTTCCCAAAAACTCACGGCACGAACCCCTCCCGGGTGGATGTGAGGATGATAGACTTTGCCCACACCACCTTCAAAGGCTCCAAGAGCAATCCCAGCCCCACGCCGTACGATGGGCCGGACCACGGCTACATTTTTGGCCTGGAGAACCTCATCAAAATCCTTCAGAGCCTGTTGGAAGGGAAGTGAGAATTTCTGTGAATCGGCCTGGATTTCCTAACGACTGATAGCCCTGAAAATCCCGCCTGGGGTTGGATGTGTGGGACCCTCTGGCCGCTGGATGAGGCACGGAACGAGCACGGATCAATCGGGAAGTGCTGAAAACTCTCCGTGTGCCGTCACTGAACTGAAGCGTGGAAAGCAGAGAGCTGGAAGAATCTGCTCTCTCTGCCATCCGTCAGAAGATTTATTTTCCTTTCTGGTTTTACCGCTGTCCTTGATTTATTTGTGAGCCAAAGAAAGCATTACATGGGAAGAGTCTTAATGATAAACCAGGAGACGCTCGCCCCGCAGCCGGGCGGGAGGAGGGGGTTTGAGGCAGGAATGAACATGTGGAGCTTCCCTTTGGAGCTTCCCTTCCTGCTCCTGCTCAGGTGGGAGGGAAAAAACACCCTCCAACATTCCCAGTCCCCCGGTCAGGATTCTCTGTGCATGTGTTCAGACCAAGAGCTGCACCTCACCAAGCTTTAACATCCCTGTGGGGTTATAACAGGGAATTTTCCATGGATTTTCTAGGAAAGAGGCTCCACTGGGGCAGGAAGTGTGGGAATGCGATGACTCTGTTAGGTATCAGCCACAAAAAACGTTCACATCAAGGGATTTTTGCTTAAAAAAAAAGAAAAAAAGAAAAAAAAGAAAAAAACAGTGTGAGATTCAGTCAGGGACTGGACGTCAAAGGTCACCCAGAAATTCTTTGATACAAATACTGTGTGTGTGTGTTTGTGTGCGTGTGCGCGCGTGTGTTTGAAGGAGACAATAACAAAAGACCCTAAAAATAATGTTTACAGCTTTTGTTGACAGATTTTATTATTATGATGGAACAAATACAATTCCTTCCTGCATGGTGTGGGAAATCTGAAGGAGAAGTCCTTGCACAAGGAATAGAGCTACAGAACTCCACTATCGGGGAGAGGGGATATAAATAAAATTGTGGAAGTAACTCCCGCCGTTGTCCATCTCTTTTTCCCTCCCGCAGCATCCCTGAGGTACATTACCCTTTGTTTAAGCCCACCATTTTTTAAGAAAGCCTTTATTGCCACAGGTTTAAACACCAGATCCCAAGGGAGACGCTTCACTTGGATTTACAGCAGAAAGCTGGGGAGCTGCTGCAATTTATAGCTGGAAAATTGAAGATATCTGGCCCAGCTGTGTATTTTGTTTGGCCCGGAGTCCACCTGGGAAGACTCTCGTTCGCAGTGTTGGGTTATTGCTTGACCACAAACTGTAAAAAAAAAAAAGCCACAAACACCCAGTTTCAGTAGGGATTGAGCCACAGATTGTCCTGGCTCACACCAGAAGTCTGTGATAAGACTTTGTGGCTTTGTGGATGAGTTTGTACAGAGCCACCTGAGCATTCTCAGGGTGCGCAGCAGGACACAGCTGGGACAAGGGAAGGATGAGAAGAGTCTGGGCAGCTCCTCACTCTTCATTGCTGCACAGAAAACAACTTGTTGGCTGAATAATTAGAAAAATCTCCATGTGCCCCCCCCTTTTCACCCCTCATACACCTGCACCGTGTGGTTGTCCCATCCCTGCCAGTGTCCAAGGCCGGTTTGGACGGGGCTTGGAGCAACCTGGGATAACGGGAAGTGTCCCTGCCATGGCAGGGGGTGGGAGAAGACGGGATTTAAAGTCTCTTAAACTCAAACCATCGTAAATGCTGTGAGGAGCGGCTGAGAAAGCTGGGGAAGGGTCTGGAGCACCAGGAGCGGCTGAGGGAGCTGGGAAAGGGGCTCAGGGGGGACCTTCTGGCTCTGCACAACGCCCTGACAGGAGGGGACAGCCTGGAGGGGTCGGGCTGTGCTCCCAAGGGACACGACAAGGGATAACAACCTCACGCTGCGCCAGGGGAAGTTCAGGCTGGAATTCCCTCATGGAAAGGGCGGTCAGGCTTTGGAAGGAGCTGTGCGGGGCGGTGTTGGAGCCTCCATCCCTGGAGGTGCGGCGCTCAGCGCTCGGGGCTGGGGATCGGGCGCAGTTCGGCACCCGACGGCCCCGGCAGGATTTTCCTCCCCTCAGGCATTCCCGCCCTGCCGCGCCCGCACGTGACCCGGCGGCGGCGCCACGTGAGCGGCACACGTGACCCGGCGCCATGGCCGCCAGCCGGTACCGGCGCTTCCTGCGGCTCTGCGAGGAGTGGCCGGTGGAGGAGACCAAGCAGCAGCGGGACCTGGGCTCGTTCCTGCGGCAGCGGGTGGCACAGGCCTTCCGCGAGGGCGAGAACACGCCGGTGAGCGGCGGGAGGGCGGCTGGGAGGGCGGCGCCGGCCTGGGAGGGCGCGGGGAGCGGCCCGGCGGTGGCTCTGAGGGGGCTCTGAGGGGCCGCGGCGGGGCGCGGGGTTTGGGGCTCACACGCGGGGTTTGGGGCTCACAGCGGCTCTGCCTCGGGGCTCGCTGGGCTGCATGCCGGCAGGAGGCTGTGCTCGGGGCTCCCCGGAATGTTAGGGCATCCTGAGCTGGAAGGGAACGGGAACCCCAGGGGTGATGGAGTCCTGCTGCTCCCGGGCAGGGCAGGAGTGAACACACATCCCGGGAAGGCTTTGGAATACCGGCCACGGGCTTGTGCCTCCACGGGGCAAACTGCGGGTTGTGCCCGGGACAGCTGGGTTATACCTGGGACACATGGTTGGTACCTAGGACACCGGGTTTGTACCCGGGACCGCCTGGTTTGTACCCTTGACACTGGGCTTGTGACCAGGACACCTGGTTTATGGCCTGGACACCTGGCTCAGACCACCGAGTTTTGTGACCAGGACATCTGGTTTATGCTCAGGCCACCGGGTTTTGTGACCAGGACACCTGGTTTATGCTCAGGCCACTGGGTTTTGTGGCCAAGACACCAGGTTAGTGCCCAGGACAAATGGTTTATACTCAGCACACCTGGTTTGTACCCAGGACAGCTGTTTTATCCTCAAGATAACTGGTTTATACCCACTTCCTGCACCCTTTACACCATGTTCTTTAGAGAACCCTATTCCTGTGGTTATGGGAGTGGGGTACAGAGCTTTGGGAATTTGTCAGCTGTGCTGGAATCCAGTTAATTCCTGTGATCTCTTTGCCCCAAGGCTGGGATGATGGGATGCTGCAGCACTGCCTGACACTGATGGAATGCAGCGGTTGTACAATTGAATTCCGCCTCCAGCTGTAATTCTGTTGGAGTTTAGGCTTTGCTGCTGAGATAAATTAGGGAATCTGATGCCTGACTTGGCTGCAGACCTTCCCAGGCGCGGAGGTGTTGCTGCAGAATGTAAATGTGCCCTTTCTTAGCATAAAAACATTGTTCCAGAGACGCGTTTTCGACCTCAAGGGGCCATTAGAGGCTTCTAATCCTGTACTGGTGACCAGAATAGTCTGCAGCAGGCATTTTAGGAAGGGTTTTATTGCTTTTCCATATGCTCAGGACAGCTTAATGTGTTGCACCAGTTGGCTCCAAGATCCCAAAGCTGCCACTGATCCTGGAAATCTGAATTGATGCCTGCAGCCGTGGTGGCAATTTGTGTGTGGAGAGGCTGAATGTGCTGGCAGGAGGAGCTTCTAAGAGGGGAACTAGAGCCACAAGGCTTCTTTAACCATCTAATGGAATGAGATTTGCTGGATTTCCAGGGGAGGGATGCTGTTTGTGCCACCCTTTTAATGGCTGGATCTGCTGGAGCCTTGGCAGGGGGTGTCTGGGCTGCAGGGCACAGGTGAGGATCACCTGCAGGGGGTTGTGGCTGTCTCTGTATCCTCTCTCCTGTAGATATTTTTTCCTTACTCTTCCTACTTCCTCCTGACACTTTTCTGTTGGTGTTATTTTTACTCTTGACCTGTTTTAACCATTCATGGAGCAGCAGCATTGAGTTCTGGGGTGAGCTGGGCTGGTTGTACCAGGAGAAAAAAACAAACAGGGAAAACGTTGTAGCCTGGAAAAGCAGCTGAGCAGGGGCTGTGCCAGGCAGAGGCACTGGGGTGAGCCAGATCTTTGAGCTGAAATAGAAATCCAGTTACCCTTCAAGCTGTCCCGTGTCATTTGTGCTGGTTTCCCTAATCAATTACAGGCTATTTTCAGCCCCCCTACAGGGAGTCCTGGCACCTTGTCCTGTGTGATTGCCTGCAGTGAGGCAGGTGACAGAAGTGGCCTCGCAGCAGGAAGGGCCACAGGTTTCACAGCAGCAGCCAATAACGTTCTCTGTGGCTGTATTCACTGTCAGGTCTTGTTGATGCTGAGCTTCAGATCCATTCTGGAAATCCCAAGTGTTGTTATTCCTGCAGGCCAAGCTGGTGGGAGATGGAGGGAAAAAACCTGGAGCAGGACAGCAGATGGACAGTGTCCAGCAGTGCGCTGGGAATTCTGAGCTGTGGAGGTGTAAAACTGACTTGTGTGACACTTGTGTCCCCTGCAGATCTCTGACCCCGAGGCCTGTGACCAAATGTACGAGAGCTTAGTGAGGATCCACACCAACTTCTACAAAAACAAGGTGAGAGCTGTGGCACTGGCCACTGCCCCTCTCTTTGGGGGGGACCAGCACCTGCTGCAGCATTCCTGGGAATGGCAGCATTCCTGGGAGTGCCTGAGTGACAGCTGAGGGCTGCATGCAGCAGTGGTCACCCTGTGGTCACCCAGGGCAGCTGCTGGGTGAACAGGGCAGGCCTGGTTCTTGGTGTGGATGAACAGAATCCCAGCTGGAAAGGCACTCAGACTGTGCCAGCTGGTGACACTTGTACCTTTTCCATGCACTACAAGTGACTTTTTTGTCTCTCTCCCTGCTTTTCCTGCTCTCCTGGGAAGTACCCACGCCTGAAGGACACCACCTTCACTGGGGTGACAGTGGAGGATTGCAGGACAATCCTGGCCACAGGTACTGCTGCTGGGCTTGCTCTGAGAGGGCAGGGCAGGGGCAAAGGGACATTCTGGTCTTGGGGGTGCTCCCTTGCATCCTTCCTCAGCCCCTGGCACTGGGGGGCACCGAGGGGCTGCCTTCAATTCTGTGGAGGTGTTGGATGAGGAGTAAGTTCAGGAATAATTCAGTTGAGGAATAACTCAGTATATTGGCCTGAAGAATCAATTGGATTTTGCACTGCTAGGAACCATAGATGGTTTGCAAAGGCTCTATGGGGTCAGACAGCAGGATCTGTGTGGAAGGAACACGTTTGCTATGTCACCCCAGCACTAAGCTCAGCTTCTCTTTCACCATCTTCCAATTCCCTTCATGTTCCTTCTGTGTCAGACCTTGGGAAGGAGCCGGGTGCCCCACACAGAAATGCTCTCACCACTTCCCTTGTGAAGGCCAGAGCTGGGAGCCAGAGCAGTTTTGTTCTGCTCCAGTTCCTAACTTTGATTGCAATGCATGCAAACTGAGTATCAGTTGTTAGTGATAAGAGACTCTCTGCATTGATTGGAAGGGAAACCAGCCTTGCCTCGGGCCTGGAATGAAAATTCATTAAGAAGAAAAGTCAGGAAAGGAAATTAGATGGAAGGCAGAGGGTTTCAAGAGGGTTTCATTCCTCTGCTTTCCTGCTTATCTTTCTCGGGCCCCATCTCTGTCTCCCTTCTACTTTGCAGACATTCTGAAACAGATGGAGGACATGAAAAAAGGGACATGGAAAAGACTGCGGGAAAAGTTCTCTGCCAGGAAACCTGAGGATGACTTGAAGTGAGGGCCCAGCTCTCAGCTTCTCCACTGTACATATCCCTGAAGCTCTGTGTGTTGCCATGATGAATAAAACCACTTATTCCTCTTAGCAACAGCATTTTTGTTCAGCCCTACCCTGTACAATCTTCATATTTAGTGCCTCCTTTTTTCTGCTGAGAATCTGGGGCAGAGCTTAACACATCCATGCTGGAGCAATGTAGGGAAGGGAACTTTGTGGTGTCAAACCTGGCCCTTTGTATCTCAAAAAAATGGAACAAGCAGGAGCTGCCCAGAGGGAGGAGGTGCAGCTTTAAATGTTCTTGTGAAGAGAACAGAGAGGATGTGAAAACCTCTCTGTGCTTGTGTTTGTGTGTTAGCCCAGGGACCAGGGCAGTGCAGGGAGGGAGAACTTTAATCACCACATTTATTTTCCTTCCGAGAAGACAGAGAGGACAGAGGGCGACTTTGCCATGGTGACAGTGGAGCACTGCACGAGTTTAATTGAGATTTTAATCAGCTGCTGCTGCTGGAGGAGCCAGCTCTGTGCAGATTCCCCCCAGCCTGAGGAGAGGGATGTGTGGGTTAGTGCAGAGCTGGGGGTGAAGGCAGGATTAAATGACATGCTGCTAGATGGAGCCATAAACACATTTCAAGTGTTCTGGAACTTCACTCTTATGGGCTTTTTTATTCCTTTTTAGAGCTTTACTGCTTTCATCAGTGTCTGTTCTTGGGCTTGGAGCAGGGGCTGGCTCGGGAAGGATGAGTGTCTGGAGCAGAGCTGTGCCAGGGCTCCACAGCACCAACAGCTGCTCCTTTTTATGGGTTTCATCAGTGATTTCCTGGCAGGCAGTGAAAGAATTTGAAACTGCAGCAGGCTCTGGTCCAGAGCTCCAGGAACCAAGGCTGGTGCTCATGGTGGCTCTTCATGGCAGCGTTTGGCAGGGGATGTGCAGCACCTGGAGTTGGGGAGCACCTTGGGTGCCAGCCCTGCCTTGGGTTCTGCTCCTGGGCTTGTTCTGTGCTTCTGTTGGACACCCCCATCACCCACCAGAGAGCACAGGGAGGGGACTTCCTTTATCACGTTGAAGTTTTTATTATAACATGATTCTGTATTTAATTTAGTTAAGGCAATTTACACTTCAGTTCTTTAGTAACAATGATAACAACTAAAAAAACACACACACACACAAAAAAAAAGGTAAAACATGACACCAGAGATGAAACTAAAACACAGGATACCCCTTCACAGTGAACTCCTGTAAACCTGCAGGCTCCTACTACTGTTGCCCAAAGATCCTTGGTCCACAGAAGGCAAAAGACTTTTAGTTCCCACTAGGACAAGCTCAGCTCCTCATCTGGCAAGTTAATTAAATTAAATCCACCTCCTTGAGTTCAGCTGCTCTTTACTGCACCACAGGATGAAGAGAATTCTGTAGATGGAGAGGGGTCAGCGTGGAGCAGGCACAGCAGATAACGAGGGCTATCCACAGGGACAAGTGGCACTCGGAATAAGTTAAATAGTGCGGCCCTACAGCTACTTACCCCACACCGAGGGGCTGGAGCACATGGAGATAAAGATACAACCCTCCACAGTTGCAAAATAAAGAGTTATTGCAATGAGGAATGAAAGTCCTGTATGGTTTTATCTTCCTACGAGGGCGTTAGAAGAACACCTGGGCCCAGGTGTGGGTGGGCTCCGGGCAGTCCCTGCTCCTGGCATTGCTTACAAGCGCTCTAAGGGAGATGCTGCCTGGGAAGCCCTTTCCATGTGGTCCATTGTCCCCAGACAGTGACAATCCACGCCTGGAGCCCAGGGAGGAGCAGCCCCCTCAGCTGCCACAGGTGCAGTCCCTCGGTGGCTGGAGCTGTGTCTCAGTGGTTCATGGTGTTCTGGACATCCACAAAGCCCATCCTCTGCCTGCGCTTCCGCTGCTCCGTCATCTGCAATTCCAACAAGGACATGCTGAGGCAATTCCAGGCCCTCTCACTCTTGGATGTGCTTCCCAAGTGTCTGACTGCACTGCTTTGAGCCTCTGCCAGCAAACTCTGAGCTGATGAGGCAATACTCAAGCCCACGTGTCCCAAGCGTCCCCAGTTCCCCCAAAAAAGAGCTGCAGGAGCCCTGTGCTTGTACTGTCATTGTGCTGCCTTGGGCAGCCCTGCCTCCCACTCCCTGCCCTCAGTGGCTATTTTGAGAAGGACAGAGGGTTCCTACAGGGGATTTCCCGTTTCCCATACCTGTTCCTTCAGCTCGTTCAGCTGGGAGGTGAGGTGGGACACGAGCTTCATGGTGGTGTTGAGTTTGTCCTGCAGATTGCGGATCTCGTTCTGCTCCCCTTCCCCTTCATTGCTGACCAGAGACATGGCTCGCATCCGGGGGAACCAGTCCAGGTTCTTGTTCTGGGAACAGGACCATGGACAAGGAGAGTTGAGAGGAGGGAAGATAGGGTTTGACAGGCAGCCTCCCTGTGCTTAGGGATTAAAGAAACTGCAATTTTTCCATGCATAGTCCATTTCTAGGTTGGTTTATGGGCCCAAGTGCAGAAGTTTTTCTTTGCTTGCTTACCTTTCCCTCCCTTGCCTAGGAACCCCATTGAAGCCCCACTCCCTGCTTGGTTTAACCCTTCAACTCACAGGACAAACCCTTAAACAGACCACGTGGAAAAAAACAGCAAAGGACGAACTGCACCATTAGCCAGTATTTTCCAAAATGACTTCCCAGAGCTGTTTCTCCTTGGCCAGCCCCTTGTTCCTGATATCCCTGAGGCAGGCAGGTTGGGATAGCCAAGGAGCTGCCCCGAGGGCACCTGTACCTTGATCATCTGTGCCACGTAGCTCTCGGGGCCGGTGTAGTCGGTCTTGTTCTTCACCCGCACCAGCACAATGAAGTACAGGTAGTTCCACATGTTGTGCTCGTATTTGATGTGCTCCTCAAAGGACACGGTCTTGTTGTCAAACTTGTCCCTTTCCAGCCCTGGGAAAGGCAGGGAAGGATGGAGGAGAGGAGATGGGGAGTGGAGGGGAGGAGGTGAGCGAGGAGCAGACACGTGGAAGGAAATTCAGCCCGGTGCCTCCCCTCCCAAAGGCAACATTCAAGTGCTTTTAATAATTACTTGGCATTTAGCACATAAACATCTAAACCAGGGGGCAACAACTCAGCTGGGGGTGCAGGAGACTTTTGTTTAAAATCACAGAATCAGAGAATCCTGGAATGGTTTGGGTTGGAAGAGATCTTCCACCCCTTGCCATGGGCAAGGACACCTTCCACTATCCCAGGTGCTCCAAGCCCTGTCTAGCCTGGCCTTGGACACTGCCAGGGATCCGGGGGCACCCACAGCTGCTCTGGGCACCCTGTGCCAGGGCCCACCACCCTCACAGGGAACAATTTCTTCCCATGTCCTGCTGGCTCTGCCTCTGCCCAGTAAAATAAACCCAGAGGATCTTTAAAGGAAAAAGCAGAGAGATTTGCTGTTGGTTTTTTTTTTAATGCCTACTGCTGGCTGAAAGGATTCCAGAGCATTTTCTCTATTCTATTTCTCCAGTGATATGCTGGTTTTTTTGCCCCACTGGCCAAGGGAAGGTCTCAGCAGTGAGATGCACAGTGACGAGAACCCCACAATGTGGTTTTAGTTTAACACCTCGTTAGCAGAGTGAGGAACAACACCCAGAATTTCCCTCCAGCTGTGTCATTCTTTAAACTCCTCCCTGTGCAGTGACCCCTCAATGAACAGATTCAAGTTTTGCAGTGACAAATAAAAACCAGAATCCAGCTGAAAGACATTTCCTTCCCCCAACCTGGGAGGGGAGGAAAAGCTTTGGGGGCAATTCCTGTGTGCCCAGTGCTCACCACAAATAAAACAGGTGGTCTTTAGGATCTCTTCCTTCTTCTGTTTCTCGCTCCTCAGATCAGCAAAGGTGTCAATAATGACCCCGAAGATGAGGTTGAGGACGATGATAATGACAATGAAGAAGAAGAGGAGGTCGTAGACAACTCGAGCAGGGAACAGGGACTCCTGTAATGGATGAGAGGGGGAATTGGGCTCTGCTGCAGCCAGCCCTGTGACACGGCTGTGCCTGAGGCACCAGGGGAGCAGGAGAACGTGAGGGATGGAGCTGGATGTGCCACAGCTCCCAGGAAGAGGGGCCAGCAGGCATTGCAGCAGGGTTTGGCAGAAGAAGGAGGCCCCAGGTGCTGTCCCCACTCACATCCTTGGAGGGTTTCCTCAGGATGTCCCCCACGCCGCCGCCGTTGCGCAGGCCGTGGTTGAGGACGGTGACAATGCACATGAGCAGCGTGTCACAGGCACGTTCCCACTGCTCCGGGTCGGCTGCTGGGGAGGAGAGCAGGGCAAGGACTCAGAGCACAGGCAGAGCACCGGGCCCTGGCGGTGGCACGGGTCCAGCTGCAGTGGCAGTGACACAGGAGCAGCTGCCTGCTGTGATGTCCCAGCCAGCAACACCCCAGCAGCCAAACCCTCCTGCAGCTCCCAGCTCCTTTCTGATTAAATGAATCCACCCCAACATTTTTTATGCCAGGGTCATTGCAAAATTCACAGGCCTCTTGCCCAACACGTCCCAGGAAGCGGATTGAGTTTCTACCTTGGAAAAGCTGGGATTTTCCTCAGCTGGCTGGCAAATCCACGCTGCCACACAGAGCTGGCATTTCCACAGGGCTCTCTTACCTTCCAAGGCAGTGGGTGCAGCAGAGCAGCTGATTTTGTCACTGCCGCACGACTCCATGAAGGTCTCCACGTTCCTTTGCATCCCCAAGGGATCATCTGCAAGGAAGAGACCCCGGCGCTGTGAGAGCGGCACCTCTCCCCAGCAAACCACTGCCGTGGGCTCCCGGGAAGATGCCAACCTTCCTGGGGAAAAGTTGCCTCATATTCTCCTACTTTTCCTAGGCCCTGAAGCTTTTCCTCAGAGTTGAGGCCCCATTTGTAGCTCAGTGCCTCTTTCTCTGCCAGCACTAGCCCCAAACCCTGCTCTGTGCAGCACGAGCACGAAGCTGTCTTCTCTGTGCCCCCAAAACCAGTGCTCCCAGTGTGAAAACCCACACAGCACACCCTGAGACGTGCGTGGAGGCTCCCAGAGTGTCCCACAACCTCAAGCACTGCCCAACCTTTGGCTTTGCTGTCCGGCAGCCGGTCCACCTCGAGGATGAAGTCGTCCTTCAGGAAGAGGAAGCCCACGATGGAGAAGAGGTAGACGAGGATGAGGGCCAGCAGGGCTGTCAGCAGGATGGAGCGCCCGTTCCGCGTCACGCTTTTGATGACATTAAACAAGGTCTCCTCACGGTAGATCAAGTCAAACAGCTGAAAGGACCCGGGAGCAAAGAAATGCTGCGGGGTGCTTCTCTTGATAATGCCTGGCCTATCTATATCCCCCTTTTATCCTGAGATCTTGGATCGCTCAGCAGACCTTGACTAACTTTTCTCACAAAGCCTTTAAGTTTCCCAGCTTACTGAAGGGAAGCAGAGAAGAATGGAGTGACTTATGCACAGCAGGAGAGCCAAGAATAGGCCACATGTACCCTGGCTCTGCCCTCGCCAGCTCACGTTGCCTCCCAGCTGACCCAGATAAAGAACACAGCAGATTAGAAGGAGAGATACAGCCCAGGACCAGGAGAGAGACAGCAACAGACGCCGTCAGGAGGCAGAAAGCTCAGCCCGTGCAAAGATTAGAGCACAGGGAATTGTTCTCTCCGCTATCAATCAGCCCCTGGGAGGTGTCACAGGAACCTTCCAGCTCCTAAAGCAGCAGCCAGGCTGCCTGTGCCCCTGTGAACTGATCATACCAGGATGCTGTAGAAGAGCTCGTGCACGAAGAGCCCCAGGACGCTGGTCACGATGTAGCCGACGTGGTACAGGAATTCCACATCCATGATCATGGCCTTGTAGCCACGGATGAAGGTGCCTCGGTTGCCCACGAAGCTCACCACGAACACAATCTTGTTGGTCAGCTGGGGACAGCCAGAAACGGGGTGGGGAGCGGGGTTTGCTGCGCTCTGGGAACAAGGGACAGCTTCCAGGTCCCTCAGCAGGTGGGACACTCACATTGAGGGCTCCCAGGATGTTGAGGGTGAGCCCGATGCCCAGGTAGTAGATGGAGCGCAGGATCAGGGCTACCAGCAGCGGCCTCACGCCGTAGCGCTTGGTGAACAGGGCCATGATGGAGAAGCAGATCAGGATCCAGAAGAGCAGGGAGATCAGCGGGGAATCCAGCACTCCTGGCAAGGGGGACACGTGGATGGTAAAGGCAGGGGCACGGCTGCTGCCAGGCTATCCAGCCACACTGATGAGCTGTTTGTCAGAAATGGTGATGCTGCACTGCAGGATTTGTGTTGGTTCAGATGGTTTTTACTGATGCATTTTCTAACATCTTTTATCCGAGAGCTCAGAACCACTGTAGGTGAGGGAGGCTTTGCCTGACAGCAGGAACACATCCCATCACTGCTCCCCACACTGTACAGACAGGGGAAGGGCAGCCCAGGAGTCTTCCCTGAGACGGAAGGGGTGGGAGGGCTGGAAACTGAAATCCTGACTGATCCTTTATCCAGCAGAAAGGACCCGAGGTTGTAGGAGCCCAAGGATGAGGGCAGTGCCAGTTTTCCTGCATGTGAAGACCCCTTTCCCCTCCACCCCAAGCAGCAGCAGGTGCTGGGACACTTACCCATGGAAGTGGCTTCCACGTAGGGGTAGAAGAAAGCGATGATGATGTTGATGAAGACGGCCAGGTTGAAGGAAATGCTGCCCCAGAGCGTCATTCTGCGGGAGAACCAGTACATCAGCGGCATGCCTGGGGGGAGAGGAGGCAACACACAAACCTCAGCCAGCCTCGTGCCAACCGGGTCCTCCTGGAGCCCCTGTGCCCTCCTGGAGCCCCTGGGTGTCATCCCAGACCCTCTGTGCCCTCCCTGCCCCTCTGGGCAGTCCCAAACCCCTGTGGGTTCTGCAGCTGCTGCCCCCAGCCCGACCCAGCCTCCCACCTTCTTCAAATCATTAATGAAGTGTTCTGAAAACATTCCTGCTCATCTGCTGGAAGAGGAATGCACCTTCTAAAGTGGCTCTGCTCACATTCCTTGGTTTCCCAGCCCTCTGGAAACCTGCTCTGAGAGCCTGGAATCAGGCTGGCTCTGTCCTCCCTCACAGCTCCTACACTGCTCCTCAGCTGCACCCCAGCGTGACCCTCTACTCAGTTCCTGGGATTTACAGCCAGGATTTCCACCCTGAGCAGGTCTGCAGGGGGCAGAGAAACAGGTTTTATTTCCCATAGGGAAGGGGAAGGCAACTGAAAGGCCTTTCCAGGGAAAACACCTCAGCTGGAACCCCAGGGAACGTGAGCAAGGTGCGCCTCAGGCTGTGGAGAAAGTGCCCTGACAGCACAGATGCCCACGGCTGGGATTTTAACCCTCCCTCCCTGCACTCTGCCAGGTGTGGTGCTCTGCAGGGCACGGGCAGCTCAGCGATGCCCCTCCCAGGTGTGCAGCCCCTCCCAGGTGTGCAGCCCCTCCCAGGTGTGCAGCCCTTCCCTGCAGGAACGTCCCCCAGATCCCCAGCGGGGCAGCCCGGGGCAGGCTCTGCCTCGCTCTTACTGCGCAGCTTCTTCTGCCACTCCATCTCGTTGTGCAGGAAGGAGGACTGGTCGAAGAAGTCGCTGACTTTGCTGCCCTGCTCGTCCTGCTCCGTGGTGGTGAAGAGCCTGTACTTGGTCTCCTTGGTGAGGAACTCGCAGATCCCGGGCACGGGGAAGATGATCTGCTCCATGCTCCGGTCCAGCCGCACGATCTGCGGGAGGCACAGCCCTCAGAGCCTGCCTTGCTGTGGTTTTTTCCTCCTTCCCATCCAGCTGGGCCTTCCCCTCCTCCCCTCCCACTCCACAAGGTCCAAATATTGTCAGCCACTCGTTTAAAAGCTTTCAAACTGCCCTGAGCAAAGGCAGCCCTGGCTGGGGTAAGTGGGAGTGTGGGAATGGGGGATCCATGCCAAGGATGGGGCTGCTGGATCAGCTGCATCCCACTGCTGCTGAGAGAGAAGGGAAGGGTCCAGAGGGCTGCTCATCCCTCAGTTCCTGGAGCTAATGCTCCTGCCAGCACAGGGATGGGAAGAGAGGACAGCTCCCGGTGCAAAATAATCGGACACGAGGCATCTGGAGCCAGGTGGGATTCATGGACCACGGGCAGGCTGGAAAGCCAACAGCCAAGAGGTCTTGCCTCGATTTGGGACGTGTGCTTCTCGTAATAAGCCAGAGGATCCTCCTCTTCCTCCTGCACCGGGGCCGTCGACTTCAGCATCTGCGACAGCTGCTTGTTGTTAAGGCTGAGCTGGATGGGGAGAGGGGAAGGGAGAGGATGAGGATCCAGCCAGAAGCTGGATCCGACTGTTCCCACAACGTGTCTCAACATCTCCCGCAGCTGATGATGTTTTCAGGGAAAAGCAAATGAATTAAAGCTTCCGTGAGGGGTGCGAGTGCTCCCCGCGGTGACAGACAATCGATTCCCTGCAATAATTACATCCAAGTGCTGCTAATCCACAAATTACAAACCAGCGCTCACAAAACCCTCGGGGAAATCACATTCCTGCTGAATCTTGTCGGGATCTGAGGTACCTGGGCAAGGAATTGTAGCAAAGGACTCGGCCCTTCCTTTCTGGAGGGAAGGGGGAGTGGGTGAGGGCAGGACCCCCTCAGGGCCACCAGCCTGTGTCACCCTACAGCAGGGCACACACATCTTTGGGCTTGTACATCTGGCTAAAAGGGCTTTGAGGTGTCCCTTTAATCCCCTGAGGAGCCCCAAAATCCATCCAATCCTGAACAACAAAGCCCAGGTGGGCTCTGCAAGGGTTTTTTTACAGCCTCGGATCAGGGCGGCTCGTGGGGGCTGTGCCTCTCCATACCATGGATGAGATTCCCTCCTCCTCCTCCTCCTGGATTCGCTTCACCGGCTTCAGGAGCTGCTGCAGAGACTTGTTGTGTCGGGAGAGCTGGGAGGGGGACAGGGATGGTGACAGTGAGCACAGGATGGCAGCCACCAGCAGACACGGGGGGGGATACGGGGTGCAGGGGGTGCAGGATGGCCATGGCTGTTCCCCACAGCCAAACGCACATTTGGCTCTCCGGGGAGGCCAATCTGGCTGGAGGAAATGTGCATAATTATGGAGGAAAATGTGCATAGTTATGGAAGGAAAAGTGCAACCTGTGAGCAGGATGCTTTTACAGCTCCCTACCTGCAGCGCCAGGATATAAATGTTGTGTCCAACTTCCCTGGGGGAAACCTCGGCGTTCTCACACTCCTCCTCCTGCAGATAAGCCTTCTTAATCACATCCACCTGCAAGGCAGCACGGGGGCACTGAGCTCCTTCCCACTCCAGTTTCCTCCTCCAGGCAGGATTTGGGCACGGGGAGCAGCGGTGGGGCAGGGGAGGCGGTTCTTGGATGCAAAGCAGCAACTGCAGCACGACCCAGGGCAGGGGATGTCCAGCCGTGGGCACTGCAGCTGGAATGTCACTGGGACATTCCCAGTTCCCTCACCAGCTCCTGGGGGCGGAGGCTGATGAGGATCCTCTCGGCGTTTTCGCTGTCGTGCCTGCTCTCCATGAGGGCCAGGAGGAGCTTGGAGGCGTTGTCCTGGTGAGGAGGAGCCCTCGGTGAGGGGAGCTGTGCCCTGCCGCTGCCCAGGGCTTTGGGGCGGGCAGAATTACCCTGCAGCCCTGCCAACTCCCTTGTGCCAGAGCGTGGTGGAGACGCCCCAGCCCTGCCCCACCCAGCCCATCTGCTCCTGCACCCGAGGGTCTGACACAGTCAGGGTCCCCTCTAGAGTGACAACCCCACCCCACTGCTCAAAAAAAAGCACAGGCAGCGTCCCCTCTACAGTGACAACCCCAGCCTGTGACCCTGCCAGTGAGTCCTTGCAGTGACACACGCAGTGACACACTCAGTGACACTCAGTGACGCTCAGTGACACACGGACACGTCCCCAGCACCCAGCCCAGGCCCCCGTGCACCTTCAGCTGCAGGACCAGGTCCATCCGGTACTTGCAGAGGGGGCTGATGTCGTTCAGGATCAGGGCTGTGATGATGTCGATCCCGTTGGACTCGTGGGTCACGATGCAGCTCTGGGGGAGTCGGGCAGTGCGTTACCCCACAGATCCTGACAGTTCTCCCAGCTCCACCCTCCAGCACAGCCCTGGTCCCAAACACTGCCCTGGGTCCCCAAACCTCCTCTCTTCCTGCAAAGGGCCCCTTTCACACCGCTGAGTTATTTACCCCCACCTGCATCACCACATTCTGCAGCTCAGCAGCAGCTGGTGACCCGTGCAGGAACCCTGTGACCTCTGCTGCTCACCTTCTCCTCCTCTTCACACTCTGAACCCAAAACCTGTCCTGGCTTCCCCCACATCCCCCCTGGTGTGTGACGAGGTTGGGGAATGACTCCCGGACCTGGTTCTCGTGGCAGGGCCCCTGGCAGTACTCGGTCAGGGTCTCCAGGGTCTGGGTGATGAGAGCCACGTTGTACTCGTTGATGTAGAGGCCGAGCAGCCCCAGCCCGCCCGTGGTGCTGCCGCACATGATGTCCAGGAACTGCAGCGTCTCACACACCAGGTTGTAGTTGGTTTTGTTGTTCTGGCACCGCAGGAAGTTCTGTGGAGCAGAGCCCAGGAATGGGGTCCTGATCCCTCTCTCCCCACACCCCTCCAGCTGCAGTTTGAGGCAGGTTTGCGCTGGGACTGCCCCTGGGACAGACCTCAGTCCTACAGCCAGTCCTGCCATGACCTCCTCCCACAGCCCCAAGCTGGATGGTACACTGCACACAGGGAAACTGAGGCACGGAGCTGCTGGTGCCACAGCATTCCGGGGCTAAACTGGGGCAAACCCAACCTCACAGGTGACCCCCAGAAGCCCAGCACCAACCTGCAGGTCGCGGTTGTGGTTCTCGCAGAGCAGCTGCAGGAAGCGCAGGATGGGCTCCATGATCAGCACTGTCACCCCCATCTCGTTGTTCTGGCCCTGCTCCCCGGGCTCGTGGCCCTTCCGGAACCCCACGGCCATCGGGTACCGCGTGGGGGTGCCGGGCATCAGGAAGGTGTCTCCTCGTCCTGCAGGGAATTGTCCCCTCGTCAGCTCAGGCTGTCACCGAGCCGGCGCTGGCCCTGCCGAGGGGACAAGGGGACACGGCCCTGTACCTTTGGTGCCGGGGTCTGGCTCGTCCTTGTCCTCGCGGGGCTTGTTCCCGATGTCGCTCATGTTCACCGACACCGTGGACTTGGTCTCCTGCTGCGCCTTCTTCATCCGGTCGTGCAGGACCTTGAAGAACTTCTCCGACTTCTTGTCGCTCGTCATGAGGTTGTAAAAGGATTTCTGGCGAAAGGGCACTCATTCAGGTCCCCACCACGGGGTCCAAAGTGTGCCTGCCTGTCCCTCAGCACTCCAGGCATTGCCCAGGA
Organism: Irena cyanogastra; assembly: GCA_013397155.1. Classification (NCBI taxonomy): domain Eukaryota; kingdom Metazoa; phylum Chordata; class Aves; order Passeriformes; family Irenidae; genus Irena; species Irena cyanogastra. The sequence goes on along the minus strand of VWZV01004144.1, from coordinate 57,844 downwards.
TAACCTGGTTTTTGCTGGAGCCCCACTGGCTTTTGCACACACCATTTTTCAGCTTCCCCGTGACAAAGGGTTTGGGATAGCCCTGGAGGTCCCCCACAAGCGCCGCAGCCCTGAGCCATTTTAGGAATTCCCGGCAGAGGGCATCAGCAGAACTCCAGAAACAACCTGGAACCACCTGCCCCTCCCACACCCTCCAGCCTTTCACCCAGCCGTGGAGCTGGGAAACTCAAATCATCAGATTTCAGCACGAACAAGAGGTATTTTGGCCAAACCCGGGGCTGAGCACCGGACCCTCACGCCGCCCACATCAACCCCTGGCTGCCCAATCCCCCTCCGCACCTGGATCTCGGTGTTGCCGCCGTCCAGCAGGCGGATGGCCAGCAGGATGCTCTCCTGGAAGATCTTCTCGTTCTTGGTGTTCATGATGAGGTCAGCCACCAGCTTGGTGGCCCCTTCGCGGTCCAGCCGGCACTGGACAGCGGCGATGGCCGACCAGTCCTGGTCCTGGCCTGCGGGAGAGGACACGAGGGACCTGATGCTGTGGTAGCACAGAGCCAGCACAGCTCCACCACTGCTGGGCCAACTCTCAGTGCCATCCCTTCACCTCCCCAAATCCCCTGCTCCCGTGGAGCTGGAGACATGGCAACCAGCCACAGACCTGGTGCCATCACTGTTTGGGAGCTGAGAATTTGAGGGGAAGGGGCAGGAGAGGGGCACTCACCTCCCCCAGCAGCATCCCCCATCTCCCCCTTGGAGCTGGATCTCTTGTTCTGCAGGTAATTGCTCATGAGCGTTTTCCGCAGCAGGTTGCCCTGCCAAGGCAAACAAATGTCGCCGGTGTCCCCATGCCAAGGCTGGGGCCAGGGCAGAACTGGCTGAGCACCCCCGGGTGCCCAGGGTGGGCCCTGCCAGCCTGGGAGTGGATGGACACGGATCACGGTGCTCACCCTCTCTCCGTACTTGTTCCTCTTCACCAGCATCTGCTGCAGTGTCCTCAGCACCTTGATGCAGAGCTTCTCCTCTGTCTCCATGAGGTCCTTGGTGTGCTGCACCAGCCTGGCACAGCAAAGCCACTGTCACACAGCTGGGAGGGACCCGGGGATCCCTGAGGGAACCACCCCCACCAGTCCTCCAGGCTGCGGGCACACAGGGATGCACAGCCTACCCAGGACGAGGGTCCCAAACCCTTCCCAGCACCCCCAGCACTCCCAGGGCAGTCCCAAACCGGCCTCACTTGGACAGGAACCCCCCGCTCTCGCATCGCTGGAACGCCTCCGTGCCCTCCATGAAGAGCAGCTCCGGCCGGTGCAGGACGTCCACCAGCACGGACAGCTCGGCCTCCACCAGCGGCTTCAGGCGATCCTCCAGGGCGTTGATGATGTCCTGCAAGCCACAGCCAGCCCTTCAGAGCCAGGGGACACACAGGAGAGGGACCCTGCAACGCCAGCACCCTCCTGCCACCTGAGCCCTGCCACGCCCTGCCCTGTACCTGCAGCTTCTCGATGATGTTCTTGTAGTCCCACTGGTTGGGGGTGGTGGACACGCGGGGGAAGGAGCGTGTGGCCGCCTTGTAGCTGGAGGTGTTCCTCTGCACCGTGCTGGTGGAGCTGCTGTTGAGCAGGGAGCTCACGTGGGCGTCCAGGTCCATGGGCAGGGCGATGGAGCGGCTCTTGGCTGCGGGACACGGGGATGGGTTGGCACAGCCACCACCCAGTGGGTCCCACCACCCTGTCTGGGCACCCGCTCACCAGCGTTCGCCTCATTTGCAGCAGAGATTTGGGGTAAATACACCAGTGAACTCCTCCAGTATGGGCGGGAGTGTTCCCACACATCCCAACACCCACAGCCCCACACAGGGTGGAAACTGGCCCCAGCTCCAGGTTTTAGTTGGGAGAGCCCAGCGTGGGGAGGCTGCAAGCACCCTGCCTGGAATTCCAGAGGGAAATCCCCACCCAGAGCCCAGCCACCAGCAATCCTTTCCACGGTGACTCAGTGCTAACAGCCCTCAGCCTGAGTCAGGCAGCTGCACGCCGAGGGCAAAGTCCTGGCCAGGGAAAACCACTGTCAGTGTTGGCTTTGTGTCCAGGCAGGGACACACCAGGGAGCTCCTGGCCAAGCCCAGGCTCTGGTTATCCCCACATTATCTTGGGCGTGCTGAGATGAAGCTCAAAAAAAAGCACATTCCAGAGCTGAATGTCCCCATCCCCAGCTGGCTGCCCCTCACCGTGGTGTCCTGCCACCCCCACAGGAGGGACAGGGTGTCCTGCTCGCTGCTGGGCACAGACAGCCCAGAGTGGCCCTGTCCCCTGTCCCCTGGGCACGGCAGTGGCTCCTTACCGACCATGGCCAGCGTGCGGATGCAGGACTCCACCGAGCTCTTGTGCTGCTGCTGCAGCCACGGACACTCCAGCAGCCTCATGGTGGACTGGAGAAGCTGCACCACGATGGTCTGGTGGGTCTGGGGGAGACAGCAGCATCAGCACACGGATCCAAACTGTGTTTTGGGGGCCTGGCTGAGCCGCTGTGCTCCCCTGCCACCCTGCCCAGCCCTTGTCACCTGCAGCGAGGTGCTGTTCTCCGAGAAGGGCGAGCTGAAGAAGGCGTTGATGGTGTCCAGCACCACTGTCAGCACGTACTTCTCCAGCGTGGCGTCTGGCAGGCGCTTCTCCCGCTTCTTGCACATCTGTGAGGACAGCGAGGACACGATGGCACCGGAGCGAGCTCGTGTCTGCCCAGAGGCTGCTGGCACTGAGCTGGCACCACACTGTCACCAACGGAGCTGGTGACACAGCTCCGTTGTCAGGCCAGAGAGCCCTGAGCACTCCCCAACCCCAAGTGTGGCAGCTGTACGAGGTCCCACGTGTGTATCCACACCCTGCAGAAGGCTTTAAGGGAGCCTTGGTGACACCACTCTGTCCCCATCCAAGCCACCGCTGCAGTGTCCCTCCCACCCAACCCTCCGCACGCACCTGGGCCATGTCCAGGGTGAAGTTCTCGAAGAGGGTCCAGATGTGGTTGCTGGTGTAGATCTCCTTCATCTCCACCTCCGTGTCCACGTAGCAGTGGTTGACAAAGTTCACATAGGCCATCTTCACCTGCCAGGGAGGGGGACGGGGCAGGGACACCATCAGGGGACAATCAGCGCAGAGCCCCAGTGTCCGTCTGGCTGCCACCCCGTACCTCCGTGATGCAGTCCTCGTGTGTCACCACCCGCACCACGTCCTCCAGGGGCAGCAGGGACGTGCACTTGATCTCGGTGTAGACGTTCTTGCCCTCGGCGCAGGCGGCCAGCAGGTCCACCAGGGAGATGTGGTACATCAGGGGGCTGTTCTCCTCCACCCCGTCCCTGGCTGCTGTCATCATCTCCAGCAGGGTGGCCAGCGAAGCCTTGTCGTTGTAGAAAACCACCACGTCGTCCCCGGCGTTGGTGAGCTGCGGGGAAGGGTCAGTGCTCAGTGCTCAGTGGTCACCACTCTGAAGAAGGAAGGTCAGAAGCCTCCAGGGCCAGTGGTGTCCCCTCTGCAGCGGGAGATGAGTGGCAGTGGCCAGGAAGGGGGACAGGGATTTGTGTTTACAGGGAAAACCAGGAATTTGCAGAGCAATCAAAAAACTGTGGGATGCCCAAACAGACTCTTGGAGCTTGCATTGAGCCCCTGGAGATGGTTGATGGCCACTCAGGATGGCCACCAGCACTGTGGCTGGCTAATTCCAGAGAGGATCCAGCATGGCTGGAAGGCTCTTCTCAAGGAAGAAGCCAACGGTGCAGGTTCCAAGAGCCTTGTCCTGCTTCCCCCCAACTCCTGCCCAGCAGGAGAGGTCCTCACCTCAGTCATGATCATGTCCTGGCACTTCTTGACGTACTTGCCCTCGGCCTTGATGATGGTGTGCAGGAAGTCGAGGTACTGCACGTGGCGGCCGTGGGTGGCCACGCAGTGGATGAAGTGCTGTGGCACCGTCTCGTTGATCTCCGAGCACAGCTGGTAGTTGTTGAGGAAGATGTGCTGCATCGTCTCCGCCTCCAGCAGCTGGGGACAAGGGGCAGAGTGAGGTCAGGGGGCTGCAGGAAGTGTCCCCAGCTCCTGCCCTGCCTGGTGTCTCCTCCTGGCTTTTCCATCCCGTGCTCTCAGCCCCAGGAGTGGTGCCGAATTCCCTGCCTGTGCTGCTGCCCCTTTGTGTCGTCTCCTTACCCCCGGGGTCAGGAACAGGTTGAGGTGTTTGTGCAGCAGGGCCTGGTTCTCCTGGTTGCCAGCACAAAACTTCTGCAGGAACTGGTGGGTGAACTTGAGGATCTCCATCATCTTGGCATCCCCCTGAGGAGGGGACAGAGGAGAAACACGCAGAGCTGAGAGGGATGGGAGTGGCAGGAGGCCACTCGGGGGGTCCCCGTGTGCCCCTTTGCCCTGGGTGCTCAGGACCAGTTGGTTTCTGTCCACCCACCTTCTCATAGGGGATCTGCAGCAGGTCCAGCATCACTTTGTGGGCATCCATGTTCTTCAGCAGGCGCTGCTGCTTCTTGCGCACCTGCTCCCCCACCCCACACATCTTGTTGAGCCTCTCCAGGATCTGGGGACAGAGGGACCACGGCGGGCAGGGGCTGAGCCTGGAGCCACTCTGGATGGTCACCAGCACTGGGGCTGGTTTGCATTCCAGGTGTTCCCTCCGTAATGCTGGGTGTTCCCTGCTTTGCACACAAATCTCGGCCCCTCCTCAGCGATCCTCCCTGTGGTGCCATGCAGAGCCCTCCAAGCTGTCACCCACCCAGACCCCTCCAGTCCCCCCAGTGCAAGGATGTGACAGCTTTCCCCTGTGCTGAGCTGGCAGGAGCAAGCCAGGCTTGGACTTGTTTATACGGAAGCACAGCAGAACTTGGAAATCCCCGCAGGATTTCGCCCCTTTCCTTCCTGCCTGTGCGCCGGGGTTTGGTCTCACTCACCCCCTTCACTATCTGGTAGTTCTCGCTGCTCTTCTCTCCTGGAGCAATGACCTCCTCATCAGCACCGTGCTGCAGGGGACATAGCAGCACTGGGGTCACACTGTTCCCCTCCAGCCACACCCCACAGGACCCTCCCAGAGCCTCCCCACCAAGCTCATCAGGTGTTGGATTAAGGTGAGTGCCCCCGTGCCTCCCACTCTTTTCCCACCCTAGATCCCAGCATCTTGCTCAGGGCTCTCACCTCCTTCTTCTCCTTCTTGTTCCCCTCCCCTGTGCTGTCCCCTTTGGTGCTGCCCTTCTTGTCCACCCAGAGCTCCGATTTCTCCACCATCGTGCGGAGTTTGTCCAGCTCCGACTTGATCACCTTGTAGTTCTCCACATCCTGGGCTGAGATCAGGAGCTGGACCTGCAGGGGCATTCCCGGGAGTTTCCAGTTTGGGGCACAAATCCCACTCTCAGATCTCCCTCCCAAGGAAAGGGCCAGGATCCACACCCCACGTCCCCCACCCACAGCCAGGCGTGGGATGCTCCAGATCCCCTCAGCGTCACCTGTTTGAAGGTGTGCAGGACCTCCTGCCTCTGGCTGAAGTGCTTGAAGAGGAGCTGCAGGGAGCCGGAGATGAGTGGGGGGTAGTCGTGCATGGTCAGGTGGATCAGCACCCGCAGGAACATCCTCCCTCCCTCGTCATCCACCTCCAGCATGCTGCTTGACTTCCTGGAGCAGGGTGGAAGTGCTGGCAGTTAACACGGAGCTCAGGGGCTGATGGGGACAGCTTTAGAGCCTTTAGAGCCTCATCCTGCTCATCACCTGCAGCTCCCAGCCTGGGCGGGATGGACAGAAGGGGAAGGGGCCTATGGCCAGGGGAGCTATGGGGACAGGGACTCACCCCACACCAAACATGGCCTCGGCGTGTTCCCCGATCCGGTCCAGGTTCATGGCTGCGGCTGCAGGGAGAGGAAGGGAGTGACAAGGGTGGACAATGCCAGCCCTGTGTCTTGGCAGGAACCCACAGGAACCAACCCAGCTCCCTGATCCTGTTCCCACCAAAACACAAACTCCATCCCTCCTTGCCCTCTGCCAGCAACAGCTGCTGGAGATGTCACTTCTGCTGGAGATGTCACCTCTGCCCCCTGTGTCCTCCCAGCCCCTGGGGTTTGCTTAGCAGGAGCAAAGTGGGAGAGTTACTTGTGGAGTCAAAGGCTGGAGCTGTCCCGTCGGCCGCGCTGTCCTGCATGGGGTAAACCTCCACAAACTCCTTCTTGAAGACAGAGAGCAGGTAGGAGATCCTGTAGTCCAGCCGCACGTTCAGGATGAACTGGAAGCATCAGGGAAGGAGAAACCAGAAGTGACTGAGTGCCCTCTTCACACCAACTGTGCCCGTGCTTGAGAAAATCACATTACACACCCCCATCCCACAGGTCCCACCACTCCTTTGGCTCCAACCTGCAAAATCTCCAGGATCTTCAGCTTGGTCTCCATCACCACAATGTTCTCGTTCTCAATGCTCCTCCCTCTGTCCACTTGCTCTGGGGCAGAGCCAGCACTGAGGCTGGGGGGGCTGAAGATGGATTGTTTCCTGCTCAGCACCATGGTGGACATCATCTGCCCCACGCCCTGGATCGACCTCCGCACGTTCTTCCCTGCAGAGGCAGCCACAGTTAGCATGGGTGGAGAGCGAGGTGGCAGAGGACCAAGGAAGGACCCACTTGGACTGGAAAATGCTCTAGACTTAATCAGAGAATGAGCAGAAGGCGCTGAATATTTCTTTTGGCACAGGCAAGGGCTCACCACCTCATGTCCTGCTGCGCACCCAGCCACATCAGCAAGCCAGTGTCTGGTTTTCTTGCCACCAAAACTGGCAAGCACTGGTCAGACCATGGGAAACACTGGGCAGACCATGGGAAACACCTCCCTGGCCGTGGACAGGGACTCACCTGTCACCTCGTCGTTGTAGACGGCCTGCATCATCAGCTGAGGGTTCTGGACGCAGTCGATGATGCCCAGCAGGGTCCGTGTCAGGCGCAGCAGCTCGCTGAAGCTGTAGAAGCCGAAGTAGATGAGGTTGTGGGCAAGGCTGACGACCTGGGGAAGGACAAGGCAGCTCCAGACCTCGCCCTGCTCGGGGCTGAGCAGGAGAATCCATGGTGGGGGACTGGGACATTGCAGGGACAGCAGCAGCCAGACTGTGTCACACCCTGCAAGCTGCCAGTGGCACTGGCAGCACCCGCACCTCGAAGGTGAGCTTGTTCTTCTCCTCGTTGGCGAAGGGCACGGCCTCGCTCACCACGTTGTTGAGATAGTCCTCCACGAACTCCATGGTGCTGGCAAACTTGTTCTTCTTGTCATCACGCGAGACGTTGAGGTTGGAGTCGTAGCTGCAAGGGGACACACCGGGGTGAGCTGGGGACAGCGGGTGTCCTCACACCCAGCTGGCAGGAGCGCTGTCCAGGGGGCTCCTGAGCCACCGTGACCAGCAGTGATGCTGTGACAGACGGAGCCCACTTCCTTCTGAGGGCTCAGACCCACCCAGGTCACTCCACAAACGCTCCCCTGCCACGGCATCTGCCACCCCCTGTCCCGTCCTGCCCCTCAAAGCCATCCCAGCCCTGGCGTGTCTCACTCTTTGATGGTGATGGCTGTGGGGATCTCTGTCCAGAGCCGTGCAAACTTCACGGGCATCACCAGCTCCTGGGGGTCCCTGTCCACGTGCACGTGCAGCATGAGGTGGCAGAAGGAGGCGCGCAGGTCGAAGGGCAGCATCTCATCTGCCATGCACAGGAAGATCAGGTCCACGCCCAGCTGCTGGGAGATCTCCTTGATGGCCAGGTACTGGCGGTCCAGGCACATGCGGGCAAAGAGCTTCAGCTGGTACCTGCCCAGGGGTGAGGGGGAGAGGGAGTGAGGCCGTGCAAGTCTCACAGCCTCACCTGGAGAGGAGGCGCCACAGGAGCATCACCTGTAGTAGCTGAGGACGTTCTCGTCATGGGCATTGCCAGCCCGGGCCTCCTGCGCCAGCTGCCGGATGCTTTTCTCGTGGTGGTCGTTGTTCTTGTCCGTCCAGGTGAGCCAGACCTCCTCCTCCGAGTACTCGATGCTCAGGTACTCGTGGGTCTGGGACATCTCCTTCACTGGCCTCAGCCTGGGACAGGAAAGGGGAAATCTGGAGATGCTCCCATGGATGGAGGGGCTGCACCTCAAGAGGTGGTGGAGCTTCAGTGGGGCCAGGCCCATCCTGTAGTGGGTTTCTTGTAGGGTGGGGAGAAGGTGTAAGGGTTTTATTTAACTTCTCGTTATCCTACTCTGATTTAGGTAAGAATAAACATAATTCATATCCCTAACTAGAGCCTGTTTTGCCTGTGATTATATTTGATGAGCAACTTCTCCTGGTTGTTATCCCAACCAATGAATCCTTCCATAAATTTTCTCTCCTGTGTCCACCTGCAGAGCGAGAGGCTTTGGTGGGCGCCCGACAACCAACCCACGACAAACCCCTGACGTGCAAAACCCCTCCCTCAGCCGCTCACTCGGTTTTGATGAGGATGTCGCTGTTCTTCGAGTCCAGCACGCACTTGCAGATCAGCTCCTGGGTGACGGGGATGGCGATGTGGTTGGACACGCAGAGATCCGAGAGATAATCCAAAAACCTGCCGGCGAGAGGCAGCTCTGCCGTGAGAGGGGAGTTCCCCGCGGCTCCCCTTCCCCTCGCGCCCCGCGGAGCCCCCCACGCACCGTGGCTCGCGGTTCTTGCGCACCAGGCTGACGAAGGTCTCCACCTCAGTCTTGGTGATGTGCTTCTCCAGCAGCTTGCGGTTGTTGTGCAGCAGGGCCGTGATGGTGTCCTCGGCCAGGATGTCGTAGCCGATCTGGGACTGCATCATTCCGAACTGCTTGGCAATGTGCTCCTGCAGCGGGCACAGAGGGGCCGTGAGTGATGTCCCCCTGTCCCCCCCGAGGCTCCACGGGGATGAGGAGTCACCCCCCGGCACCTGGTTCTTGCGGTAATCCTCCTGGGAATGCCGGAGCACGCGGTAGCACAGGCGGAACATGTATTGGTAGGGAGCGTTCTTCTGGTCCGACAGCTCTTCCAGCCTCACCAGGGGCCCTTCCCCGCCCTTGTCCTTGAAAGGGGCCTTCAGGATCCCAAAGATCTGCCCAAAGGCAGAGATCAGGGCTGTGTCCTGCTCCACACCAGCCCCCTGTGCATGGCTGGACATGAGCTGGAGGCCAGACCCTCCTCCATGGTGTTTTCAATCCCTCTGGCCCCGGAGTGGCCCTGAGCAGGACAGGACATCTCCCCAGGACACGTCCCAGCCTTGCTGGGATGCAGGGCCCCGGGGCCACCCACCTGCTTCAGGATGTTCTGCTCCCGCATCAGCTTCTGCCGCTCCCGGTTGGGCTTGGTCACCACGATGTCCAGCACGTTCTGGCCATTGTTGGGGACATCACTGACAAAAAACACCAAGTCCTCCAGCAGCTGGATCACGAACCTGCAAAGGGACACGGGGTTAGTGGGCTGGGGGCTGCTCACCTGCCCAGACTCAGGTCCCTGCAGTGATGCTGGTTGGTTCTGGGGACCAAAGAGCCTCAGGAACTTGCCAGGGGAGCTCTGGCTGATCCTGCACTCCCTGATGGAGGCCAATGGCTGGATCTGCAGCCCCAAGGGTTCCTATACGTGCCAGGGCGAATGTCTGGGGGGCTTTGCTTGTGGCTTACACCAGGGACTCTGCACTGAATCCCTCTGCCCCCGTGGTCACCCCCGTGGGCCAGGCTGGCAGGGCGGAAGCCGCTCGCTCTGTCCCACAGGGATCTGTGTTTGCTCAGGAAGCACCAAGAACCCACCCACCTAAAAATAATACAGTGACTAAGGCGGCTGCCCCTATCGTGGGGCCATCTCCCAGCCCCTCGGATATTTTTCTAGGATATTTTTCTGGGATATTTTTCTAGGATATTTTTCTAGGAGGGGCCAGAGCGGGGCTGTGCCGTTATCTGGTTTCCTCGCCAGGCTCCTGGGAGAAGCAGGCGTGGATTGGGGTTGTGGGCAGGGAAGCAAGGGCAGCACTGGCACCAGCACCAGGCAGGGGCCCCGTCCTGCTGGGGAGCCCTTGGAGGAGCCCTTGGAGGAGCCCAGCACGGCCCCATCTCCCAGGAGCCTTTTACCTCCGGTCGTTCTGGCTGAGGAAACCCTCGTTCATCTTCTCCACCACGTTGGCCAGCATGGAGCTGGCGTCGTTGGCGAAGTCCAGGTCCCGGATCTCGGACACAGGCACGGAGACGATGGCAAAAGCTTCTTTGTCCTCTTTGGTGGGGCACGTGCCCAGCTGGGAAGCAGCGGAGAAGCAGCATCACACAGACAGGGCATGCCAGGCGTGTCCCCACCATCTGCCACCACCCCATCAGCGACCCAGTTTGTCCCCACCAGAGGGGCTCAGGCTGACTGGAGTGGGCTCGGGGTGACTGGGGTGGGCTCCAGGCTGGTGTCCACCCACCCCTTTGGATCATCCAGGATGTTTCAGTCCCTGGGTGCTGGGAGGGAAGGAGCACCCTAAGAGCTCTCGGGGAGCAGGGGATAAGCCCAGGGAGAGAGGAGGGAGCAGGGCTGTACCATGAGGCGGATGGGCCTCTCCTCGTCGATGTCGATGGGCACGTTGGTGCTCTGGATCCAGGTGTTGGTGCAGAGGTGGCGCAGCCTCACGTAGGAATTCCTGCCAACAGCACAATGCCCTGCTGAGTGACCCCCACAGAGTGTCCTGGCAAGTGACCCCTGCGGGGACACGCCAGCACTGCCCTTCCCTCAGCACTCAGCCTCCTCCCTCACCCCGAGCCCACTGCCGTACCGTGGGACGAAGGAATCTGTCTTCTGCAGCGTGGTGGGGTCCAGCTCGAAGAGGGAGGCGATGTCATTGCCGTGGGGCACGGCCACCAGCCGGTACTTGATCTTCTCCCCGGTGTTCCTGCGGCTGGCACGGCTGCTGCCCCCCTGCACGGTGGGGAGGGAGTCTCTGAGCCTGGCTGGGGGGATCCCCTGTCCCCATGGCATCGGGGGGACGCAGCAGAAGCTTTGCTGGGCTGAGCCTCGCCCGAGCGGAGCACAAGCGGCGTGGATGCACCTGAGCTACGAGGCCCCCCTGATCCAGACCTCGCCAACAACAGCACAGAAAAACCCCCCTGACCAGCTCTCTCATCTTCCAAGCATTTCCCCGTGGCCTGGGGAGCCAACATGCACTGGGACCCCTCTGAGAGGTTTTGGCAGCGTCCTCTCACAGGTGGGACACTGCTCTAAGTGCAGGGCAGGGGATGCTGGGCTGACACAGTGGGACAAACTCGGCTGCAGTCCCTCACAGAGGGCTCTGTTTTGGGGCATTTTTCTGCTTTCAGGCCCTGGCTGAGAGCTGGCGTGGTTGGGGCAGCGGCAGCAGCGGTTCTGCTCACCGTGGGCGCTGCTTTGGGCTCAGCCACGTCTCCTTTATAACTTGGGTTTTCCTGAAAAGTTAAAGAGGGAGATGAAAAGCGGCTGTAAGTCCTCCCGCTCTGTCCCTCCAAACCCCTGGGGATGGCGTCTGATCCCTGTTCCTGCCTTCCCTGAACACAGCACGGAGAGGAAACCTGCCCGGGTGGGGCTGGAGGATGTGACCTGCGCCCAGTGCACGCTGTCCCAGCCCTGGGAGTAGGATGGGGGAGCCCAGGGGAGCAGACCTGGGCTCTGTGGGGCACCAAGAACTCCCTGGAGGCTCCAGGCTGAGCTCCCAGTGAGCAGCACCAGCCCGGCACGGGCTCAGTCTGAGATCTTCTTTTGTCTTCAAGTGCTAACAGTGTTTGGGTTTAAAGCACCCATTTCAGAGCCCCATTTCAGTGTTGGCTGTTTTCCATCTCTCAGCAATGGAAGGGTCCTGGGGGCTGTCCTTGGGTGTCTCCTCCAGCTGGGGAGAATCCCCAGGATGTCCAGGCTGCCCTGACAGCAGAGCACAGCCCTCAGTCCTGGCAGTGCCAGACACACCCCAGTATCCAAGTGCAGCAACTCTCTCAGGAGAACTTGAGCTGGCCTTAAAAGGGAGCAGAAAATCCTGGCAGGTGGTGCTTCCAGACCCAGATTTTGCCCCCACCCTCTGCCAGGCGAGGAGAGCAGGATGAGTCACATCCTGCTTCCAACGCACCGGGGCTGTGCCAGTCTGTCCCTGGGCATGGAGTGAGCACAGAAACATCCCAGCCACCCCCTGCTGTCCCCCTGGGCCAGAAAAGGAGCCAAACCCAGCCATCTGAGCGGGTGAACCCCTCGCTGGGGGAGTTCAGGGGGAAAGTTTGGTCTTAAACCAGGTAAATGATGACGGTGGCCAGGAGCCAACACCTCCTGCGAGCAAGGAGGAGTCACAGGGGCTCCCAGAGCAAACCGGAGAGGACCAGAGTAAACGCTGGGCATCACTCCCTGCCCGAGGTGGGCACTGCCTTTGAAAGGGGTGCCACAGCCCCAGGGCACGTTCCTGCAGCCTCTGCCACCCCCTTACCTCAGCTGCCAGGTAGTTGCCCGTGGCGAGGTGCTTGAAGCGGTACAAGCCGTTCCAGTGCCCGGCTCCCCCTCGGCACGGGTCGTGGTGAACCACCTGGGAGAGGCAGGGCAGAGCTCAGCCACAGCACAGGAGGGACTGGGATGTCTCCAAACACCCCCTCCCTGCTCACCTCCACCTCCCACAGGGCGTTGGAGCTGGTGGCCGAGGTGGCCGACTGGCGCAGGGTGGTGCGGAGGAAGACGTGCAGCTTGCCCTTGTACTCGTCACAGGTGAGGAACTTCTCCTGCTCGGCGTGGAACAGCCTCACCACGTCCCCCTGAACCAGGACACAGGGGTGAGGGTCAGGGTCAAAGAATCCTGGAGTCTTTTAGGCTGGAAAAGACCTCCAAGATCACTGAGTCCAAACTTTCACCACCGTGCCCACTAAACGGTTTCCTGAAGTGTCTGTCTGCTCATTTTGGAACACTCCCAGGGATGGTGACTGTCCTGGGGAGCCTGCTCCCATGTTTAACTACTCAGTCAGTGGAGAAATTTCTCCATGACTCTCCTGCAGTGCATCTCCTCTTGTAACCCCTCATGCTGCAAAAGGGATGGGATTCCTCCTGGACACAGCTCCCAGCTGCATGGCAGGACTGTGGGACCTGGGGACCACAGGGCACTGTCACCTCTTCCCATCCAGCCTCCCAGAGCTCTGCTAAAACCTTCCCCAGGCAGCTCAAACACTCCTCTGAGCCCAGGGGACAGGGCACAGGCACCTGCATTGCCATCACTCCATGCAGTGACCCTCTGCTTCCACCCTAGGGGATAAATGGATGTGAATCCATCGCTCCGCTCCTGGACGTGCTTAAGGCATTAACACCCCGGGAAGGAGGATGTGGGGTGCTGGGATAAACACAGCGCCTGGGGATGAAGGGCTGTGAGATCCTGACAATCCACATCCATCCAGCTGCTTCCTGGAGAACCTCAGCCCCGAACAATGGCTCAGCAGGGAAAGTTCCTTTCCCAGGCAGCAGCCACCCTGCTGCAGGGCTGAGCAGCTGGAATTGTCCCCGCATGAGAAGCCACTGCTGGCACTGCGTGGGGTTGTCCCCAAAAGCCAATTTAACACCCTGAGGTCGGTAATTTGTGCCTGCTGCCAGCAGATCCTAAAATACCCCCTCCGCCTCACTGTGCTGTTCTCCAGGTGATGAATTCTCCCAGGAATTACACCCTCAAGGCAGGAGCTCTTTTGTGCCCTTGGCACAGAGCCCGGTGGCTGCTCACGCGTCCTGTCCCCCAGAGCCTGTCGGGGCCGTGCAGCCAAGCCTCCTTCCTTACCCCCTTCAGCACTTCCTCCATGTGGTCGCAGAACTGCATGAACAGGTTGATTTTCCAGCTGGTGTTACAATTGACCGAGTTCACCTACGGAGCGAGAGAGCGCGGTCACGACCCCGGGACAAAGGAAAAAAAGGAAAAAGAAGGAAAAAAACCCAGGCCCTCCTGTACCTCCTTGCAGCCAGCATTGTCAGCCAGCTCGTAGTTGCTGGCATGCAGTGGCTGCCCGGCGTTCACGGGGTTCAGGATGACTTTGTCTCCCACGACTACCTGGAGAGTAAAATGGGAAAAGGGGAGCGAGGATGAGCACGGGTGCCCGGCGTGGAGCCGAGCCCAGGCATGGAGCTCTCTGCACAGCCCTTCAGGGACTACAGGGCCCCAAGCTCACGTTATCCCCGTTGCTCCTGAGCTTCCAGAAGGGCTGGATGAAGAGCCAGGAGCCCTCGTTGCCGGTGGCATCCAGGGTGACCCGCATGGCGTTTTTCTCCAGCAGCGCCGGCAGCCGCTTGTTCACCGTCAGGTACTTGTTGCTCTTCATGTGCAGCAGCTGGAGGAGCCAAGGGTGGGAGAGCTGAGAGGTGCAGCCCCCAAGGCTCCCCAGGAAGCAGCAGCCCCCTCCCAGATGTGCTGGATCCATGCTGGATCCGTGCTGGATCCATACCTGGATGACGCTCCCGTACTTCACCACGTCCCCGTGCACCTTCTTGTTCTCCGTCTCGTTCTGCTTCTGCTCCATCTGGGCCGCGTGCTGCTCCGAAAGGAGAAGGGCTGAGTGTGGGGCAGCACCCTCCTCCCTCCCCAGGAGCAAATCCCAGCAGGGTCACTCACAGCCTCGGCTTTGGGAAGGATGGGACAGGCTGGGATCAGGGTCAGCATGCCTCTGTCCTCCAGGCCACAGCAGGGAGCATCCAAGAGCTCAGCCTGGGGCCAAGCTGTGGCCTTGACCAGCCCCACGAGGGCTTTAAATTGAGGACTTTAAAAACTAGGACAGGACAAAACAGCACCAAAATTCCCCCAGGACAGCAGGTTTTGGGGTAACACCAAACAAGGATGCCAGGCTCAGGCTGGGGATGGGGCTAAAACACCCACAGCAGGGGACGTGGGGACTGGGGGCTCTTGGCAGCACCAAAGCCAAGCAGCCCAAGGCACCATGCCAGCAGTGCCGTGCCCAGAGATGGAGCAGGCCTGGACCTGCTGCTGCAGAATGTGTCCCCAGGAGTGGCAGCTCAGCAGCCCCTCTCCAAAACCACAGAGATTTTCCATGCGCTGGCTCTGGCAGCCGGAGCAGTGACGGGGTGTTGACACGTGTGGAGGAGGCAGGAACTTGCTCCCCCAGCAAATCTGGGAATGGCGAGGGAGCGCCGCCAGCCCCGGCGCCAGGCTGGGCACAGCCCGGGCAGCTCCAGCCCAGGGCTCCCCCTAAACTGAGGTGGGAAGATGGGAAACAGTGAGGGATGGGGCTGGGAGAGCCTCTGCCCTTTGCCATCCCGCTCTCACCCCTTCAGAGGGCAGAGGAATTGGGAAACATCTGGAATCACGGCTTGGCACTGGGAGGAGGATGGGGCTGCAGGTCCTGAGTGCCCAAGCAGGTGAGGGCTCTGGATGTGCCTGGCACATGTCCCTAGGGTGCCATCTGGGGTCATCCTCCATCCCCACTGAACACTGTGCCACCCAGGGTGACCTCTCCATGCCACTGAGCTCTAGGTGCCACCCAGGGTGACCCCTCCATGCCCACAGAGCTCTGGGTGCCACCTGGAGCCACCCTCACCACCCTGCAGGGGTGGCTGCTGCCATCAGGAGAACAAATCCGCTCCAAGAAATCCGGCACTGATGCTGCTCTGGGAGTTTAACAACAACACGGCCCCGATGGGAGATCCAGCACCTCGGGATATCCCAAATGTCCCTGCAGATGTGAGCACGTCCCTTGCCACCAGCCAGAGGGGCTGGCAGTGGCAGCTGGCTGCCCCAAGCACTCGAGTTCCCAGTGCTGATGTTCCCACACTGTCCCTTGGATGGGGTGGGGTCTGTCCCCAAGCCCAGGGACGCGGTGTCAGGGATGCCCACAGGGGATCGGGGAGCACTGGGCGACATCAGCAGAGGGGCTGGAAAGCCACCCCAGCCTGTCTGAGCTGCTTTGGGCCAAGAAAACTGAGTTTAAACCCACTGAAACACAGCAGCGAGGGGCACGAGCTCGGAAAGGCAACCATGGGCATTGCAGGGAGGGCTTCTCCACTCCAGACCCGGCTGCTCCTGCCGCAGGAAATCATCCCCGTGGGCTGGGGGATGTTCTCAGGCTGTTTCTCAGCCTCCCTGATGAGAGCCAGGCTGCAGCCCGGTGCCTGCAGAGCTCGGCAGGGCTGGGCTGAGCTCCCCAGGCTGGGAAACACCGGGAGCGCGGAAAGGAGCGAGGAAACGGCAGAATCCCTTTAAGACAAGCCCTGACCAAGGTGCAATCAATCAGGCTCAGAAATGAGCCCCTGGGGCCACTCGTGGCCAGGACAGCTGTGACGTTACCAGCCCGGCTAACGGGAGCAGGGAGATGGGGGCTCCGTGTGCCAGAGACCACGCAGGGCTGGGCACGGAGCGGGCACTGAGCCTGGCCTGGCACTGCGGGGCAGGACAGCCCGTCCTGGCACTGCTCGGCCCCCCCTGCCCCGGGCAGAGCCGGGGATGGCGGGGCCGGGGCTGGGCTCGAGGCCCGATGAGATGATTTAGTGAAATCTCTCCCCAGCTTCGGCTTTGTGAATCATCGGCGGGGCCTCGCCAGCTGCCTGAGGCCGTTGTGCAATGTTTGATGTGGGCCCTGGCCAAAGCTGGGGGAAGCCAACGGGAGCCTTTCCCTTCCCCAGCCCTTTGGAGCACGTCCTGGAAGCTGGGCTCCCTCCTGCATGGGAGTCCCGGGGTGCTGAGGGGTGTCCTGAGGTTCTGAGGGGTGCCCTGGGTGTCCTGAACTGCTGAAGTGTGCTCTGGGGTGTTGAAGGCTGTCCTGGTGTGCTGAGGAGTGTCCTGGAATGTCCTGAATTGTCCTGGGTTGCCCCAGGGAGCAGGGCTGTGCCCACAGAGCTCCTCTGCCACGGCACCTCTGCACAAGAAGCATCAGGAGGGCGACACAGCAATGGCTGGGCAGGGGACGAGGGGGAAAACACAGCTGGAAATCCCTGCTGCTCCCAAACCAGCATCACCAGAGGTCTGGATGCCATCAGCCAGCCACCTCGTGGGCGCTGCCAGCCCTGGCTCCCTCGCTCCTGCTCACCTGCAGCTTCTGCAGCAGCACCACGTCCGCGATCTTGTCCTTGTCCTGCTTGGTCTGCTTGGCCTTCCAGTACTGCTTCTGGGCAGAGTAGCGGTTCATGGGACACACCTTGAAGAGGCAATCTGGGGACAGAGCAGAGCCCGATGAGGCTGCAGCAGCCACCAGGGCGTCCCCAGCAGTGTCACCGAGGGGCAGGGACACTCCCGGCATGGACAGAGGTCCCCCCGTGCACGAGGGGGCTGGTGGAGGTCACGTCAGCGTGTGCTGGCTGCTGGGTCGCCTCTAAATCAGGACAAATAATGAGGCCAGGAATTACTGCACTTCTTGGACTCGTGATTAGAAGTGTTCCCATCGGAAATGGCTGTGCTGCTCGGGAAGGAAAGCTTCAGGGGGGAGAAGCAGCTCTGATGGAGCCCAGCTGCACCAAAGGAGGAGAGGATCCCGGCGGCAGCGAGGCTGGGACACCATCAGCCACCTCCACGTCCCTTGGCACCCACGGGACACCCTGAGCCTGCAGAAGGAGCCAGTGGTGGCCGTGCCACGGGGACACACGCCTCCATCCCTCCCTGACCTGCATCAGCAGCGCTGGGTGCTCCGAAACCTCCGTGTCAGCAGCTCCATTTCCAGAGCCTGCGGGATGCACAGGACGCACCCCGGCTCCTCCAAACCCTCCCCGCGCTGCAGCCTGCCCCGATTCGCCCGCTCTCCCCCAGGAGGGTGGGCGGGAAGTGCAGACATCCGCGGCCAGGCTTGGGGAACCGGAGCAGCAGAGCAGATGTCTGGAGACAACGAGGCCCTCTCATCTCCCATCCCCCTTCCCGGGCTGGAAGCCGCGCGGGGCGAGGGCAGGAAAGGCTCTGCAGCCTGAATCGCCCTAATTATGCCTGAAATAGCAGCCCAGAAAGTTCAGGCACAAAAAAGAAAATTAAAAACAACCAAAAAAA
>VWZV01004144.1:22084-39886 GCA_013397155.1 Irena cyanogastra | reverse complement strand
AAAAAAAAAAAAGTCCCTTCCCCGGCTGGCGGCGGGCCCGAGCGCGTATTTATTTACCTGGGAGTGCCGCTGGGGCAGCGCCGAGCGCGGTTCTCACCGGCCGGCGCCGCTGGGGCAGGGCCAGGTTTCACATCTCCCTTCCCAGCCCCGGTTGCCCGTGGCACATCCCGTGCCCAGCAGCCGGAGCAGCCCGCGGGGCCGGGGCAGCGGCCGTGCCCCCGCCCCGAGCACCTGCGGGGCTCGGTAAATGGGGAATTAATGGGAGCTGCTGTGAACGGCGCTGGTGGGAAGGAGAAACCAGGGGGAGGTAAAAAAAACCCGGCACGGTGGCTCTGAAATGGCTGCGAATCCAAAGCCTGGCTCAGCGCTGAGCCTGGTTTTGCGAGGAGGGAAACTGAGGCACGGCAGGGGTTCTGTGCAGAAAATCTCCAGCACAGCTTGTGTTGGCAGCAGGAGATTTTGGTACCTGGGCCAAAGCAGTGCCGGATTTCTGAAAGATGGATTGGGGTGGAAAAGAGGGGAGTGAAGGAAGCTCCTGCACCAGCAGTGCCCGGAGTGAGCAGCTCCCAGGGGGATGTGGGGCTGAGCTGCCAGGACCCAGAGAGGCCTGGGGGGCAAAACTTCCACCCAGAGAGGATTTGGGGGCAAAACTTCTCACCTAGAGAGGCCTGGGGGGCAAAACTTCTCACCTAGAGAGGCCTGAGAGGCAAAACTTCCAACCCAGAGAGGATTGGAGGCAAAACTTCCAACTCAGAGAGGCTTTGGGGGCAAAACTTCTCACCTAGAGAGGCCTGGGAGGCAAAACCTCCAACCCAGAGAGGATTTGGGGGCAAAACTTCCACCTGGAGAGGATTTGGGGGNACTTCCAACTCAGAGAGGCTTTGGGGGCAAAACTTCCACCCAGAGAGGCTTTAGGGGCAAAACTTCTCACCTAGAGAGGCCTGGGAGGCAAAACTTCCAACCCAGAGAGGATTGGAGGCAAAACTTCCAACTCAGAGAGGCTTTGGGGGCAAAACTTCCACCCAGAGAGGCTTTAGGGGCAAAACTTCTCACCTAGAGAGGCCTGGGAGGCAAAACTTCCAACCCAGAGAGGATTGGAGGCAAAACTTCCAACTCAGAGAGGCTTTGGGGGCAAAACTTCCACCCAGAGAGGCTTTAGGGGCAAAACTTCTCACCTAGAGAGGCCTGGGAGGCAAAACTTCCAACCCAGAGAGGATTGGAGGCAAAACTTTCAACTCAGAGAGGCTTTGGGTGCAAAACTTCTCACCTAGAGAGGCCCGGGGGGCAAAACTTCCACTCAGAGAGGTCTGGGGGGCAAAACCTCCAACCCAGAGAGGATTTGGGGGCAAAACTTCTCACCTAGAGAGGCCCGGGGGGCAAAACTTCCACCCAGAGAGGCTTTAGGGGCAAAACTTCTCACCTAGAGAGGCCCGGGGGGCAAAACTTCCACCCAGAGAGGCTTTAGGGGCAAAACTTCTCACCTAGAGAGGCCTGGGAGGCAAAACTTCCAACCCAGAGAGGATTGGAGGCAAAACTTCCAACTCAGAGAGGCCTGAAGGGCAAAACTTCCACTCAGAGAGGTCTGGGGGGCCAAACCTCCAGGTGACTCCTTTGGGGAGCTAGGGACAGCAGTGGCACAGCTGAGGGTGCCGCTGTTCCCTTGCCGGGGAGGGTGGAAGTTTTTCCTGACGTGCCTGAGCTGGGCTGGGAAGAGCCTCGGCGGGGGGGGAGGGAGGAACCGCAAGAAACAAAAAGCAAATAAGTGAGAGGTGTGGAGCGTCTGGGCAGAGCCGGCAGGAGCAGCTGCCAGGTGGGTTCTGGCAGTTCCAGAGAACCCTCGGGAGCTGCCCTCGGCGGGAAGGTCCCGTTTTCCCAGCGGGAAGCCCCGGCACGACCCGTGTGCGGTTCAGGATAGGGCAGGGTCCGGCCACAGGATGTGGGGACGGCGACAGCGCACGAAAATCCCCCGCAGGCTCCGGGCAGCCCCAGCCCGTTGTTTCCACCTCGCTGCGGGCGATGGCTATCGAGCGGCGAGAGCTCTACCTTTCCGGCCATTAAAACAAACAGCTGGATATCCTGATAGGGAGCGCAGAGAGCAGGGCCGAGCCCAAAAACCTGCGCCTGGAAAAGAGATTCCACCCGGGGCTTGTGCTCGTCCCCCTGCCCCCCGGCCGTGCCCGTGGGTGAATCTGGGAATGGAGCTGCTGGGGGATGCTGGAGATGCTGGATGGGTCGTTAATTAGACTCGTGAATGAATTAATGGCAATAATTCCCACGGAGAGCCAGGTCACTGCTTGGTGGGGTCCTGAGAGAGGGGGAAAATTGATGTCTTGAGAGGTTTTGGGGTGTGGGGGGAAAGGAGGGTGGTCAGGAGGGTGGGTGCTGTTAAAGCCATCCTGAGAAAAAGGTGGAGGCACAAGGCAGAGTGGGGAACAGATATTTTAAAAGTCTTATTTAAAAGAAGACATAAAATGACAGCAGGGGGGATGAAAGGAGCAGCTGCCCTAAACCAACACCCCAGTCAGGGTTTGGGGAGATTTCCCAGCTCTCTGCTCCCTGGCTGTGTGATCCGGGCACTCAAATCCCGCCGGGACGGGGCCGGGTGGAGCACCTGAGGCACTCAGGAGCAGGGCAGCACCTCCCGGAGCTGTCCCCTGTCCCACCCCGCCCCTGCTGCGGATGCTCAGGGCCGGGACTGGCCCCGGTGCTGCTCACGGAGTGCTGGAGCTGCCCCAGCCTCACCTCGGAACTTCTTGGGGGGGTTGTCCAGGTCTCCGGCCGCCGGCTCCACCACGCACCGATCGTCCACCAGCCTGAGGGGACAAAAAGCGGGAGCAGGGTCAGGAGCGGCGGGGTGGCAGCGGGGCTGAGCGTGCACAGTGGTTGTGCCACCACCACCCGGCCCAGAGTGACAAAGCCAAAACTTCACCTCCTGTTTCCCGCCTGTTTCCCACCCATAAATATTTTTCAGGAGCCCAAGCCCCGTTCCCTCGGTCCCCACCGTTTCCCTGGGTGTTTTCCCTGCTGCTGCCTCGGGCACACGGGGCTGGTGCAGCAGTGAGGGACCAGGGAGGGTTTGTGGCAGCCACTCCGGGCCCTTTGCTCGGTGACCTGTGCCGGAGGGGACCCTGTCCTGCCCGGCTCTCCCCCTGCACACACAGCTCTGTCACTGCACCCTTCATCCAGCAAAACCGGGAGCAGTTCAGCCTCCTGTTCTCCTTCCCTGGCCGGGAACTCTTCCCGCGGCACACGGAGGGCACAGGCGCTGTGCATGGAGGCGGCAGGGCCCCCAAACCCGGTTATTAATTATTATCTGATCAGAGCTGCAGGCTCTGCCCATCAGATCAAGGCTCCGTGTCTCCTCCCTGCCCACCTCTGCTTTCCCAGCGTTGAGCAAATTCCCTCAGGCGTGGGGGCTGATTTTGGGATGGGTGCGACGTTGCTTTTCGGAGCTCCCGAGAGCAGAGAGCAAAGCAGGGGGTCAGAGGGGCGAGCATCCCCCGAGGGGCTGCCTGCGCTGGGAGCTCCGTGCGAGGCTCCCGAGGCAGCTGGGAGCTCCAGCAGGACGGGCTGTACCCGCTCGCCCGCTTTCCGCGGCCCCGGGGGATCGGAGCAGCCGGAGGAACTCTGCTCCTGCCCGCGGCAGCCACAGCGAAGCGCGTCCCCATCCGCGGGGATGCCAGGGGGCACAATCCATCCCGGGACAGCTGTGGCCCTGGGACAGGAGGGCAGCACAGCCTGGAGCAGCGAGGCAAAGCGGAGCCGGCGCTGTCCCAGCCGCCCCCGAGGGACTCTCGGTGTTGCCAGCGAAGCAAACAAGCCGAAAATCGCTGGAGGTGGACGCGCTGCTCTGCAAAGGGCTGAAACCCGAGCGGATCCATCCTGCCGGCGGATCCAGCCTCGTCCCTCAGCCCAGCCGCTCTCGGGAGGAGGGGAGAATTCCTTTCGCTCGGCAGAGAGGAATTTGGCCTCGGTGCTGATGGATGGGGAGCCCGGGGAGCCCGGAGCTGCCGCGGCCTTGGTGAGGAGGCGTGGGCTGGCACCGGCTCTGACACCCCTGTGCTCTCCCGGGGACAGGGGAGAACAGCCTCATGTTCCACATAAAGAGAGAAAAGCAATTTGTCTGGTGGCAGCAGAAGCTTCAAAACGGTTAGGAAAGACCTGGAAGGTTGGAAAAACCCCGAACCCACGAGCTGTGGCCAGACAGGGCTGCCCGGGCTTTGCAAACGGCCGTGAGCAGCAGCGCAGGGGATTTGGAGCTGCACAAACACCTTCTCCTTGGGTGGTGACAGCAGGGAAGCAGCCAGGGACATTCCCAGATTCCTGCAGAGCCTTGGGAGGGCAGGGAAAGAGGGAAAGAGGAAAAACCAGAGCGGCTGCAGCACCACAGGGGACGTGCAAAGCCCCAGCCCAGCCCCGGTGTCACTCGGGGGCAGTTTTGGTTTCTGTTCTGTTATTTTGAGGGGGGACAGGGCAGAACCAACCCTTGGGATGTGCCTGGGAGCGAAAACCACCGAGGGCTGAGGACGCCAAGCCGCGGGTGGGGCTCGGGGAGGGAAGCCCTGAACCTCAGCACGTCCCCAGCTCCCATCAGTGCCCGTGGAGGCAGAAAGGCTCGATCCATCCTGGTGCTTTAAACCCTCAAATTCTCCTCTCTTATTGCTGGAGGTCTCGGAGGAGGTGCCAGACCTGCCGGGTTTGTTTCCAGCACTGAAGAAAAGAACACGGGAGCCTCTCCCTGCACTCGGCCCCGCTGCCCCGTGCCCGGCATCCCCGCTCCGCCGGGCAGGATCAGGGACAGCGACCTGCCAGCCTGCAAGCCTTCATTAGTTAACGATCTCAAGGCACTTTCAGCATCTTTAATCCCAGGATTACTTCGCAGGAACGCGAAGTGTTATTTTCATTAAACTGATACTCTGGGCGAACATTCCTCAGTTTAAAAATTGCTGAAAATAATAATAAAAAAGTAGGATTCTGACAGGGTGGACATGAGTCACCTGGGAGGCTGCTGGGGCCGGACACGCTCCCAAAAATAACCGGCATTCCCGCGGTGGGATAGGCCAGGGGAGCTCCCTGAGGAGCGCCGGGGCACTTTTTAATGGGAAAAGGTGTCCGAGCACGGGGAGGAGGACCCTGAGCGAGGCAGGAGGCGGGAGGCACCCACGGAATGTCATTTTGCCGTTCCAACCCCCCCCCGGGAGCAGGAGGGGCGGGATCCAGCGCTGATCAGCCCCTCGAGGCGCGGGCGAGCATCTGGCCGGCTCTTAGCCGCGGGCTTCCAGCGGGGCTTCCTGGCGCTTCCAAATCCCCAGCACAAAGTGATTCCCTGGCCCGGGGCCGGCGAGTTTGGCCTCGTGCGAGGCAGAGCCTTCCCCGAGGTCGGGGCAGAAGGAGCTCGTCCAAAATCCGGGGCGGTCGGACCCTCCCGACCCTTCCCCGGGGCCGGCCCCAGCTGGAGCCCGCTGGGCCGGGCAGAAACCTTCCCCAGATGTGGCACAGGCGGTGCCAAGGGGAGCTCGGGCACGCCGGGGTCCAGGGAGCTTTTCTCTGGGAGAAGGGAAACCCCAACAGAGCCAGGAGAACCCCAGTAGAAAGCCCAGCAATCCCTGAGGTGGGGAAAAGGAGGAGAAGAAGGAGGAAGAGGAGGGTGATGAGAGCTCGCTGTTGGCCGGGTCGGCCCCTCTGGCACCCGCAGGGTGGGCGCTGCCTCGGGAAGGAGAGAGTAAAGCGAGCGGGGCAGCCACAAAAATGCAGCTTTTGGTGCTGTCGCGGTGCCAGGAGGGCTCGGACTCCTCCTCCTCCTCCTCGCCCCGGCAGGGACGGGTTCATCCTGACCCGGCAGAGCTGGAGTTACCCTTTAACCAACTGCATCTCCCGAGCTGCTCCACCCCGAAATCCACCTGCAACCGCAGGTACAGGTGTGGATTCACCTGGAACAGCCGCCCGGCACCCAGCTGGGTTTCTCACCGACCCTTCCCCTCTGCGAGTGCCCGTGCTGAAGGGTTCCAGGAGCCTGGCAAGGATGGGGCAGCACAAAATCCTCCAGGGCAACTTCCCACGTGTCCAAAACCACTTCTGGCCGCTCCAATCTGCCCGTCCCGTGCCCCGGCCACACAAGGGTCACTCCCAGGCCGCTGTGACCAGCCCTGAGCCCGGTTCTGCTTTCCAGGGCACTGCTTTGGGCTGCTTTGGGACCTCGGCGCTCCCACCGAGCCCAGCCTGAGCTCCACGCCCGGCCCGGGGTGTTTTTCCTGCTCACGAGCAAACGCCCACAGCAGAGAGGGGCTGAGAGGGAGGGTTCGTGCTCGGGGGCCCCGACAGAGATTCGGGGAGCAGAGGAGCCTCAGGTGGGCTCCCCCCACCTCCACCCCACAGCCCGGAGACCCCCGGGGCTGCTCCACAGGGCTGCCGCAGCAGCCACCCTCAATGTGACACTGGTGGTCGGCACCTGGGGACACTCGGTGTCACCCCATGAAGAGAGGACCCCGCTGCAGAGCCCAGGCGATCCCACAGCCCGGAGCCAGCCCCTCCACAAGGAAGGATGTCAGCAACGCTTCCGCAGGGCGCCCGCGTGGGCTGGCAGAGCTGTTTGCCTTGCAAATGAGCTGAGGAAGGTCCCCGTGGCAGGAGGAGCACTCTCGGTGAGTCACCTGGTCCCTTATCGCAGGAGTGATTTAAGGTGTGGTTGGGTCTCCCATGTCGCAGGGCACCGGGGAAAACAATTTTAGGAGGGAGAGGGAAAAGAACCTGCAGGAAGCAGGAGCCTGGGAAAGTGGGGCTGCCCAGCAGGGAGAAGAGACTCCCGAGCAAGCCCTGCTCTTCAGCTGCTTCCGAGCAAGTCTGGAAAAACACCTGGCAGAAGTGGGGGCAAAACACCTGGGGATGTGAGAGCCAGAGCTGCAAAAGGACCAGAGCTCTGAAAAACGCACCCATTCCTGATTGAGCCACCGGGACGTGTTCTGGGGACAGCGACCAGCACTTGCCCCATTTCCAGGCGGCTGGAGGAGTGCTCAGCATCCCCTGCCTGGGGACACCTCTGGCACGGGGACAGCTCCAAGGACACCTCTCCAAAAGCGCCCCAGGGGACGCGGGGAGCGCTGGCACAGACAGGACCTGCTGCCCGACCCTGGGGCTGCGCACACGGGGATTCCGGGCGCTGCTGCACCCCGCTGCACCCCGGTTCTGGGCGGCCGGCCGCAGGGAGCCCCGGCGGGCAGCAGCCCGGTGCCACGCGTGCCCGGCGGTGGCGGAGGGAACGCGTGTGGGCGCGGGTATGCGCGGCTGCGCTCCGGCACGGGCATGTGGGAGCAAGTGCATTCAGCGCAGATTATAGAGCCGGGCAGCTCCTGCCCCAGGAATCCCATCCAAGTCAGCATTCCTGCCTGAGCTCAGCCTCTCCTACACGCAGCAGCGTGGGGCAGGAGCGCTGGCACGGCCCCACACCCCCCCGCCCCGCCCGGGGCTGCGGGCACGCCTTGGGGTCCTGAGTCTGCGTGAGGGAAAACCCACCCGTGCCCCAGGGCGGCCCTCGGTGTCACCCACCGCGTCCCCGTGCCGCATTCCCGGTGGATGCAGAGGGCATCGCTGGCCGGGCCGTGCCCAGGGGCAGCTCTAGCGGCACCGCTGGCTTGCACGGACGCAGGAGTGACACGGGACAGGTCCCCAAGGTCTCCACTCCTGTCCCCAGGTTGGACAGAAATTCTCCGGCCCGTCCTGCCACGTCCAGGGAGCTGCCTGCGCCCGCGGCTGGCACTGCCCTGTCCCCCAGCCCCTGGGACAGCCCGGCTCGGTGACCCTGCAGCCATTCCCGCTGAGCACCGGCTGTGTGCGACACTGAGGGCGACAGCGGGAGCCACCACAGCCTGTCCCGGGCTGCAGCCTCCGGCCACCCTGGACAGGGCTGGGGGCACAGAACGACCCCGTGCCCAGGAGGGCACCCACTGCCCGAGCTGTCACCCTGACATGTCCCCGTCCTCATCCCACCGACCCCTGGCGTTAAACCCAGCTCGTCCCCCAGCCCCTCAATGGGGGAAGCAGCTTCTGGCCGGGGAAGGAGAGCTGAGGGTCCCTCAGGGCCACAGCCTGCCCCTGACAGCAGCTGGAGCAGGGACACCCTGTCCCCCTGCCCGGCACCTCTCCCCGTCCCTGCTGAGCGCCCGGAGCTTCCCGGCTCCTTTTCCCACCGCGCTCCCGTCCCGTCCCGTCCATCCCGGAATCAGCGTCGGGCGGCCCCGGGAGCCCCTCGCTCACCCCAAGGTGCTGATGAAGCCATTGACGGAGCCCTCGGCGTACAGGGAGACGATGTCCCCGATGTGCAGGAAGCTCGACATCTCATTCATGGTTACCCTGACCCGGCGCGGCGCCGCTTCCTCCTGCAGTCACCTTCCCGGGCCGAAATCCGGCATGGGCGAGCGGGGCCGGGGTCCCTGCTGCGGGGAGGGGCGGAGGGGTCTCTGCTCCGCGGGGCGACGATCCCGGCCCGGTTCCTGCCGCCAGCAGCACCGGGAGCGGGACGGGAGCGGAGCCCCACGCACAAGTTTTACATGTGCAGGGCAGGAAGGGAGCCGGGCAAGGAGGGAGGAGGAAGACGAGGAGGAGGAGGAGGAGGAGGAGGAGAGGGGGGCGGGGGGATGAAGCTCAGCTAAAGGTCCGCATGGGCTCTGTCCGTCTGTCCGTGCCCCGTCCCGCACAGCTGCGCTACCTGCGGCCAATGCGGCGGGATCAGGAAGTCCCGCCGGCAGCAGCGTGCGGGGAGGGGACCCGGGGNGGGTGGCGGGAGCCCCCGCGCACCGTCCGGCAGCAGCGAGCGCTCCCTGCCCCGTCCCGTGCCGCCCCTTGGCCGCTGCCCCTCCTCAGGTGGCACCGCGGGAGCCGCAGGTCCCTGTCCTCGTCGGTGTCATCCTTCCTGTCCCCGTCCCTGTCATCCTCCCTGTCCCCGTCCCTGTCATCCTCCCTGTCCCCGTCCCTCCGGTGGCGCATTCCGGGACCCCGCACCGCCCGCGCCGGGACAGCCCCGGCTGAGGCCCAGGCGGCTCTCGGTGGATTTTTCTGCCCCAGGCGAGCACTCGCGGCTTCCTGAAGCCCAGGTGGCTCCTGCCAGCTCGCCGCTCCCAGCAGGGCCAGCTCGCACCTGCTCTGCCTCTCACCGGCGCTGTCCCCTCCTGTCCCCGCAGCGCTGCCAAGCCTGCCCGTCCCCCGCCGCGGTGACAGCCCGGCCCTGAGAGTGACCCGGCAGCCAAAAGGCCACATCCAACCCCTCCATCACCGCCAGGAGCTGCGGGCAGCGAGGAGAGACCCCCACCCCCTCGTCCAGAGCCCACCCTGTCCCTGGGCTCCTTTGAGGATCCTTCCCAACACCTCCAGGCTGGGCCAGCTGCTCTGGGCTCCCAAATTAACGCTGGTGGGAAAGGACCACGTCCTCAGAGCATCTTCTGGACAGCACAGGCGACCCAGTTCTTCACTTTAATTAAAACTTGCCTGCTGTAAAAACAATATCAGGAGAGGGAAAAAAAAAAAAAAAAAAGGCAGCATGATGCTTTTCTCATTTATTTCCCTCCTGTCCTCTTTCCCCGCAAACAAACACAGGTTTCGGGAATATAAACCTTGCCCTAAATAGTGATTTTTTTTTTTCTTTCCACTAGGAAACGGACAGGTCCCCTGGCAGAACAAAGGAAAAAAAAAATTAGTGCAATTCCTCTGGGGGGAGATGCGAATTCAGGTCCGTCAGGATTAGCTGCGTTTTCAGCACAGGACAAATTTAGAAGCCTTTATCTCAGGGCAACAGAGGGGGGAAAAGAGAAGATCATGAGAAAAAAAAAAAACACCAAGAAAACCTCACTGCTTTTAGAAGCAAATGAAGGTTTCACAACAGGAGCTCAAGGAAAGCCCCAAGGAACCAAAGTCCCAAAGTCGGTGCCCGGATCGGCTGCTCCGAGCACAGACACGAGTGCTGCCTCAGCTGAGGGACACTGTGGCAGTGCCACACCAGGGCCACCGGCCTCACCGGGCATGGCTGGGCGAGGAAAACCCTGGGGGAGTGCACAAACCCCGTGGCACTGCACAAACAGGCACCTGGCCTGGCTTCTGCCCCCCAGGAGGACTGGGGAGAGCGGGACGGAGCCTCTGGAAGCCTCCGTCCCACCCGTGGCACCGCCGGGGTGGGGACAGTGCCCAGCCAGGCACTGCCAGGCACTGCCTCAGGGCTGAACGTCCCAGCTCAGCTGAGGAACCCAAAATGTTCCAGGGGTGTCGCCCTGCCCGCTCTGAACCCTGGGAACGGTGACACAGCATCCCCAAATGCTCCCTGGATGGAGCTGGGGTGGATGGAAGCCTCCCCACCCTCCAGCTCTGGGACACGGCAGCTCTGTCCCTGTGGGGCACAAACAGAGACCCCAAGGTTGGTGACAGCTCTGTCCCTGTGGGGCACAAACAGGGACCCTGAGGTTGGTGACAGCTCTGTCCCTGTGGGGCACAAACAGGGGCCCTGAGGTTGGTGACAGCTCTGTCCCCATGGGGCACAAACAGGGACCCCCAGCAGGTCACCAAGGTTTGTCCCCACACAGGCAGGTGGCTTCAAGGAAAATGAAGGAAATCAAGGAAAATTCAAGAAATGAATTTTCCCTGGGGCTCAGCAGATCTCAGCTGCCCTCGGCGTGGCTGTGCCCTCACCGAGCCATCCCCCTGCCCACCCTGCGTGTCCCCACTCTGCACAGGGTCCCCCTGCGTGTCCCCAATGCCCCCAGCCCGCAGGGACACTCTGTGCCTGGGCTCAGAGCCCGTGGGGAGCTGCCAACAGCCTGCAGTGCTCAGGTGAGGGGAGCCCTGGCCACTGGGATGCTCCTGGTGGCCACCTTGCCATGCCAGCGCTGGCCCAGGCCCTGGGGAGAGAGAGGAGTTAAAAATAAGAACATTTCCTTCCTTCACCCCTACTTTAAGCCGTGTGATAAATAAAAACTGGGAGTTTCTGCATCCCGGGGAGGAAGGGCCGCCAGTGAGTCAGGCCAGCAGAAATCATCCCTGCTCCTGCGGCACAGCCTCCATCCCATCGCTGGCAGGCCCGGGAGCCACATTCCTTTCTCATGCTGAAATTGCTCCTTCCAAGGAGCTGCAGGGTCCCCTCCCTGCCCCGGGTCCCCTCCCTGCCCGGGCCCCCGCCCTGCCCGCGGGATGCTCCCCCCCGGGTCTCCCCTCACCTGCCCGCCCTTCCCACGCTGGCAGGGAGCACCCCCGCAGTGGGATGGGGCTGGATTCCCAGAACAGATCACTCGGGGTTGTCTCCTCACCCCCAAAGCTCCCCAGGAGCCCCCTTGGAGCTCGGCTTTGTCCAGATGCCCTGGGAGCAAAGGCGTGCAGCTGGAGCGGTGGGGTGGCTGGGGGGGCAGGTGGGGATGCCAGGGCCCCCTCTGGCTTCTGGTCCCCTCGGGGATCCCAAACCAAGGCCGGCAGCTCAAGGGTGAAGCCACTTGGAAGAAGAAGAAGGAGAAAAATGACTGTGGCTGCCTTTGTTTGAGGAGCAGGGAGGAGACACTCGGGCCCTTGTGCCGGGCAGAGCGGGGAGCGAACGGGCTCTGCCGAGGGTCAGGCAGAGCGGGGCCGTTCGCGGGCCGGGAGCGGAATTTGTCCCCTCATCTGCTGGCTCTGGGGGCAGCAGCGGGGTCAGGCAGCCCAGAGGCAGCACAAAGCCTGTGTGGAGCCTCTGTCCTCCCACCCCAGAGAGAAGCAGCGTCGGGGCTGGGATGGATGAAACCAGGAATGACCCCAGGCCGGAAAAAAAGGCTTGTTTCAATGCCATTTCTCCTCCTGAGCGAGGATTTCAGAGCCCAGAGCAGCTCCCACTGAACAAACTCGCTCCTTTGGCGCAGAAGATCCGCAGGGGACGAGGGTGAGACCCCAAATCCGCTCTGAGCTGCAAACCCAAACCTCCCCCTGCAGCAGCCGCTTGAAAGGCGCCCCAAGGTCTGTGGGGGAAGGGCTGAGCCCCCTCGGGTGATTTCACGAAGGGAGGAGACGGGAGCAGCTCCCCCGGCTGTCCCCCGTGCCCGGCCGGCTCCGGCGGCGGCGCTGCCGGGCTCCCGCGGGAGCAGCGATTTCCCCTGAAATAGCTCTCAGACTGCGTGACTTTGGCCCACATCCTCAAAGGTGTTGAGGCTCCGGGTTACCTCGGAGTACCCGAGCCCCCCCACGCACCCACGGCCGGGGCAGGAGCAGCCTGGGAAGCAGGAGATGCTGGCGTGGATCTGGGAGAGGGGAAAGCAGAGGAATTGCCAGAGGAACGCGGGGTAAACTCCTCAAACCCCGCTCTTCTCCTTGCCCACCTTGCTGTCCACGCTTCCAAACCCATCCTGCTCCAAGGAGGAGCTGAGGAAAAGGGAAGAACTCCCCCCACACTCTCCTTTCCTCCCACTCGCCCTCCTGGGAAGGGTTAAACGGCGCTGGCGTGGAAGACACTTTGTACTTGGATTTAAAAATACAGCCAAAGCCCCGGTGGCCCAGCGCCACGAAAGGCACAGGTATATTTCCACACTCGAGCCAATAACCTTCCCCGAGGGAAATTTAGGCTTTTTATGATTAAAAGGGGAAAAAATAATAGTGGGGAATTAAATATAGTACAGAGCACGAGAACAATTAGCGGTTGCTGCTGGCGACACCGGGCCAAGTTTGGGACAAACGCCGCGGTTGCGTGGGAGCAGCGGGGTTGGGGACAGCCAGCGGGTGACACCGCGGCAGGGAGGGATGCTGGGGCCTCGGCAGGTGGCCCTCGGGAGCCCCCGCCGCCCCAGACCCCTGGGAGGAGCCTGCGGGCCCGGCCACACCTCACAGAGAGGTTTTTTTTCTCCTTTGGCTTTATCGAAAGCAAATGGAAGTGTTTGCACAGGCTTGTAGCTTCCCTAATAAGCAAACACGGGTTAATTGGGGGGTGGAGCAGGGGCTGGGGCTGCCAGCTGTACCCTCGGCCCGGGTCAGGATGGGTGAGGGAAGAGCCCTGCTCCTCGTTTCCCGTCCCTTCCTCAGCTGCCCGAGAGGTTTTGCACTGCCCAGCCCTGCCCTGCACCTCAGGTGTCACCTGAGTGCGGCCACCTCCAAAATCCTCCACAGCTGTGCCCCAAATCCGCTGCTTTTTTGCCCATTACAGCTGTGCCCGTGTGGGAGCGGCACTGATGACCTCACTGTCTCAACCCCACACGATTTCCACCCCAGGAAAACCCTCCTTAATTCACCCAAGGCCTTCCCCTGCACATCAGGGCAGGGCCCAGACCAGACCGGTCCTGTTAGGGCTTGGATCAGCCTGGAAGAGCGAAGGTGTCAGCGGCAGGAGTGGAATGGGGTGAGCTCTGAGCTCCCTCCCAACCCAAACCAGCCTGGGACTCTATGACATCTTTCCCAAGCAGCCCCAGCAGCGCTGGAATCAGCTCCAAAAGGCTCCCGAAAGGCTCCACCAGGGCCTCTCCTGGAGCAGCTCCTTGCAGACGCGTTCCAGGCCACGCCGGCGCTCTCATGTGGCCCGCGGTCAGCGCACAGCCGTGAATGGAGGCACAGCTTATCAGAGCCTGGCAGGAAATGTGTCCCGGGCACGCTGCCCTGCCGGCCCCAGCGCGGGCTCAGCTCCATCCCAGCCTCAGCTGGCCTTTGGGGATGCTGGGCCAGGCGGGTTTTAAGCAGGGGGTGCAAGTGAAGCTCATCTCGGGGTGGTCTGCTCTGAAAGGGCTCAGGGAATGTCCCAGAGAGAAGGGACAGAGCCAGCCCTGTCCTGGCCCCGTTTCTCCCGGTAAAATCCCACATAAAATGGCTGAGCTGGGGTTTCTCCCCTCCTCCCCGGCGTTTTGAGGCAAGTGAGTGCCAATCAGCCTAATTACAGCCCTCGCTGAGCAAACCACATGCCTTGCCTTCCTTCCTGCTGAGTGAGGGCTGGGGAGCCAGTGGCCTGTGGCCTGCTGCCTCCCTGGCTGGGCCAGCCACTGCCCCTGTCACCGAGGGCTGGGGGACAGGCAGAGGCTGTCCTCAGGGTGCACACACCCCGCCTGGGCTCCTGCAGGTGACAATGTCAGGAACGGGGGTGCCAGCTTGGAGCAGGGCAGTTCCTGCTTGGATGGCACCGGAGATGCTCAGGGCAAAGCTGGAAGGGACCCCAAGCCCTCCTGGAGCCCATCCCAGCATGGCCAGGAGTGCCCTGAGCATCCTGCTGGGGTAGGATCGTGGATGAGATGGGTTGGGAGGAGCTTAAATCCCATCCCATCCCATCCCATCCCATCNGATGGGGAAGGTGTCCAAAATCCCGTGTTCATCTGCAACACAGCTTCTGTGGTGGGAGGAAAAGAAGGGATGGGAAAACTTCCCATCCCATCCCATCCCATCCCATCCCATCCCATCCCATCCCATCCCATCCCATCCCATCCCACCCCTGCCATGGCAGGGACACCTTCCACCATTCCAGGCTGCTCCCAGCCCCATCCAGCCTGGCCTTGGGCACTGCCAGGGATCCAGGGGCAGCCACAGCTGCTCTGGGCACCTGTGCCAGCGCCTGCCCACCCTCATAGCCAGGAATTCTTTCCATATTATTCCTTCTGTGCAAATATTCCATCACCTCAAGCTGGGGACTGGGCGTGGGGTAACAAAACCTCATCAGACACGTCTCCAGCCTCAGGGGGGTGGCTGTCCCTGCCAGGGGAGGGAAATCCTCACCCCCAAACCCAGGTGAGAGAAATCCTCACTCCCAAACCCAAACCCGGGTGAGGGAAATCTTCATTCCCAAATCCAGCTGAGAAAAATTCTCACTCTCAAACCCAGTTGAGGGAAATCCTGACTCCCAAACCCAGGTGAGCAGAATCCTGACTCCCAAGCACGCCCATCGTGCTGGGGGGTGAGGACAGGCTGCGTTCAAACCCATCACCGATGGATAAACCCTCCCAGCGTGTCCAAACCCCGCTGGGGAGGAGACAACCCGAGCATCCCGGGGAGGATGGGCGATATCCAGCCTGGGATCTGATTTCAAGGCACGGGCGCCATCCAGTCCCCAGCACGGGGGTGCGGGGTGCGATTGGGGGAGCGCAGGAGGGGCTGCCCCGCTCCGGCCCCGCTCCAGCCCCGCTCCAGCCCCGCTCCGGCCCCGCTCCGGCCCCGCTCCGGCCGAACATCACCTCTCGGGATGAGTCAGGCCGTGCCAGGGCGGTTCTTGGGCAGCTCCGCGGAGCGGGGCGCTGAACAAAGCCGCAGATCCCTGTTTGCCGGAGAGGGAAGAGTTAGTCATGCTTGTCTGAGTCACTGCAGCCGGGACAAGGGACCGAGGGACAGCGCGGGGTGGGAGCGACTCGTGGTTGACTCGGCGTGTAAATCGAGCGGGAGCTTGTGGCGATGCCATAAACCGGGACAGGCACGGGCAGAAGGGAAGAGCCAGGGCTGGGCAGAATTCACAGCTGGGAAAGAAAAAAGGGAACCACACGAGTGCTTTATTTGGCAGGGCTTTAAGAATTGTAGGTGACACTACAGAGTGTTTCACATCCCACCAGCAAACCCCAGAGCTCTTTGCTGTGCTGAGCAAGGCTGGATGTGTGGATGCAGCAGCTGGGGATGGCCCATCCCTGGAAATATTCCAGGACAGGTTGGACAGACTTTAAAGATCCCCCAGTTCCATCCTCTGAGTGGGCTGGGACACCTTCCACCAGTCCGGCTTGCTCCAACTCCCCTGGAACACTTCCAGGGATGAAGTAGGTGCATCTGGAGTCTACAAAGGGATTCAAGTCATTCCCAAATGTAAAGCAGGAATGAAATCTGCCTGGAAAAGCAGCCCCAGCTCTCACTGCAGCCAGGGCAGAGCCTCTCAGCCCATGACAGGAGAATTTCCTACTCACGGCTCCTCGGCCGCCTGCGCCAGAGCTTGAATCATTTCTGTCTTCGAGGCAGAAAGTCAGAGGATTTCCTTGAAAATAGAGCCTTTGTTTGGCAAATATTTCTCCCATCTGCTCCGGGGCTGTGAGTGCCCTTTGTCAGTCTGGTGACAGTCCCTTCCTCAGCCAGGGCAGTGCCAGCAGCACAGAGGGGACCCTGTGGCCCCAGGGCAGTGCCAGCAGCACGGAGGGGACCCTGGGGCCTGTGTGAGCTGCCAGGGCAGGGAGGAACTGCTGCCTGTGTCAGAGCCCAGGTTTGGTGTGTCAGAAATACCAGGCTACATCCTTAGCGGTTTGGAATTTGGGGCACAGATCGTGGAGCGGTTCCGTGCTTTTAGAGCACCTGAAAAAAAAAAAAAAAAGGATCTGAAGCTGGAGGCGACCGCCTGGAGCCTCCCGGTCCCATCATCCTACAAATGGGTCATAATAAAAAATAAATTAGTGTGAGTCCACAGAAGGCAGCAGAGCTCTATCACTTTCTCAGGCTGAAGATCCCCATGAATATTTCATTTAAAATATTCTCCTCTGCTGGCTCGGATGGCTGGAATATCCGAGTGGCTGCATTTGTGATGCAACTTTACAGCAGCTTCACGAGCCCGTGAACCTCAGCCTGGACGTTGTTCCAGGCCTTTCTGTCCCCCCGTGTTGGTGCAGCATCCTGCACGGAGGAGGCCACGAGTGGGGCTTTGTGGAGCTGCAGCAGGAGCAGGACGAGCCCGCGTGGCTCAGGGCAGGGTGATGGAGATGGGATCGCGCCATCCCACCAGCCCAGCCACCCCCGCAGCCGGGACAGCTCTCCAGCGCTGCATCCCGGTTTTCCGTAAGCCGGCGAGGCTGGCAGAGGCTTTTCATCATCCTGAGCAGCTCCCCCTGCTCTCGCACCACGGCGCTGTTTGTAAACAGCCGCCTCAAAACGCAGCCAGCAGGATGTGGCAGCGTCACGTGCAGCTGCGCCAGGGTGACAAGTGACCTCAGAGGGCACGGCAGCTCCCCGGCACGGCACGGCCCGGCCGAGGCGCCTCCGCCTCGCACGGGGACAAAAGGAGCGCGGTGACACCGTGGAAAGGCCCGGCTGTCCCTGCCAGGCTCCTCTCCTGCCAGATGACACCAGCTGCTTCCCCCAGAGGTGCCCTGCGGTGACTCAGCCGGGTCAAACCCTTCCTCCCCACACCTCCGTGGTGTTTGACACTTGCCCTGGCAGAGGCTGAGTGCTAATAATAACCCCCACATTTTTTACATTTTCTACAGCTTCGGGAAATCTCGGGCGGTTTTGCACAGCCTGGAGTCTATTTGGAGCTCAAGGCTTCTGAGGATGTGTCAAGGACGGAGAGTTTTGGTACCCGGGAAGGCATCACGGGAAGGGGCTGTGGCCAGGACAGCTCTGCTAAACCACACCGGCAGGAAAACAACGATGGCCGCGTGAATTTAGCACTGTCAGGGCCCAGATTAAACACCCTGGGGGTGACCAGGGTGTGAATTTCTCTCACAGCCCTGTTTCAGGCTGGCCAGGGCAGTGTGGGTGCTACATCCCCATTCTGTGACGTTCCCCAGGGATGGTCCTGGGAGAGCACCCAGCAGCTCACGGCGTCACCAAACTCTGTCCCCACACCTGGAGCAGGTACCCAGCCCCGGGCAGGTGCGGGGAGGGACCAGGAGAGGCCGCGGGACGGCTCCGAAGCAGCCCTGGGGCGCTCGGGGGGAAGCCCGGGAGCGCTGGAGCGTTGAGCAGCCTTTGTCCCGGCTGGGTGTGCGCTTCCTGGCATACAATTCCCAGATTAGCAGGAGCCGCGCTGCCAGCAGCTCCTCCGGCCCGTGACCGCGGGGCTGGGAATGCTCCGAGGGCTGGGAGTGCTCCGAGGGCTGGGAATGCTCCGAGGGCTGGGAGCGCTCCGGGGGCTGGGAATGCTCCGAGGGCTGGGAG
>VWZV01004143.1:1602-22899 GCA_013397155.1 Irena cyanogastra | reverse complement strand
ACGGGACTGCGGAGGGGCCCCGGGAGCCGGGCAGGGGCTGCGGGCAGGTCGGGGGTGCACGAGCACGTGCGGGGGTGCGGGCAGGGCGCGGAGCCAGCCCCGGGGACCCCCGGCGGCCCCTCCCGGGCAGCCGCCTCCGGCTTCCCCCCGTTCCCGCAGCCTCCAGCGCTCCCGGCTCCTCCCGGTCGGCAGACCCCGGCGCTCCCGACTGCCCGTTACCCCCGGCCCCGCAGCCTCCGGTGCTGCCGNGCACCGGCGGCACCGGCGGCACCAGCGGCACCGGCGGCACCGGCACCAGTGCTGCACCGGCACTGGCACCATCGCAGGCATCACGGCACAGCTGCTACACCGGCAGCACCGGCAGCACCGGCAGCGGCTCTGGCGCTGCACCGGAACCGGCATCACCATCACCCGGCACCGGCATCAGGCGCCCCGGGCACGGGCACAAAGCCACGGGGCAGGGACCAACCGCTCCATCTCCCCCCGCCCCACCCCTGGGACCCCTCTCACGACACCCACGTGTCACCTTCCTGTGCCACCGTGTCCCTCCGCGGCAGAAGCCACCCTTGTCACTCTGTCCCCGCGGCCGGTGAGTGCCAGGACAGGACCAGGGTCATCCCGGGGACAGCAGCACTTTGTCCCTGTGCCGACCTGATGGCAGGGGACAGCCAGCTCCTGGAGGGGCCATTCTGGGTCTGTAGGCGGCACAGCCTGAACTCAGGGCTCAAATCCAGCACTTTTGGGTTTCTCACCGCCCTCGTGTCCTGCCGTGCTGGGAGCTGGGTGCGAGGCAATGCCGGGATTGGGCACGGAGACTCCAAGCACCAGGAGCTGGGAGAGGGGATCCCTGCAGCAGGAGCAGCCCGAGCAGGCGGATCCCCCTCGCTGGCACTCCCGGCACTGTGGTGGTGACGTCTGGGAGCTTCCCCCGCGCCTGCAGTGACTGGTGAGGAGCCGGTGAGTGCACGGCTGGGACAGGGACACACCGGGACCCTCGGCACCACCAGCGGGGCTCCCACGCAGCCACGGTGGGGCACTGGGGGTGAAGCCCAGCACAGCAGGGCCAGACTGGCACAGTTGTGCCTGTGCCACCACCACGGTGCTGGGACAGGGGACAGGAGACAGGGGCAGCCTGTCTGCAGCCCTCCCTGTGCCCTCATCAGGGACGCCTCACTTTTCACTGTGGCTGCTCCAAGTGAAACCAAACTCTCTCCACCTCTGGCACAGCTGCTGCCTTGCTCTCAGCAGCAGGACAGCCTGACACGTTCTTGCTCCTGGAGGCAGGATGGCTGGACAGTGCCCGTCACATCAAGAGACTTTTCATTCCAAATTCCTCCTCCGCCGTTCACAGCAGGCCCTGGACAGGCACAGCTGCTATGGCAGCATCCAGTGTGTGCCTGTGGTCCCACACTAGCACCAGGTGTAGTGAGGAGTGCTTGGCCATCCACCCTTGGGTGAGGAGAACAGGCTCCTGCTGCTTGTGCACTCACAGCACAACACGGCACTGGGGGGAGACATGGGCAGGACTCCCAACCTTGCAGGGAAGAGGGGTACCAGACCCCCCCATTTGGCAGGACACAGCTGGGAAATGGGCCCCTGGGGCTGTGCACAGTGGGGCTGGGCTGCCCAGAGCCAGGGGAGCAAGGGGGCCACCAAGCTGGGTCCCTGGGGACTCTGCTCCTGCCACACTGTGAATGTGCAGCAGCAGGAATGGGGCCCACGGTGATGCAGCACTCCTGGGGACTGCCCTGCCTGGAGGGAGGAGGTGACTCTGACATCAGCGTGTGACAACCCTGAGCACATACAGGTGAGTTATGGTCCCAGCCAGGTACCCTACAGGGTCTCAGCCCCTCCTCAGCATGGAGGGGCTCTTGGTGCCACACCAGAGGGGCCCATCCTCAGACCCGGTGGTGAGGGAGTCCCTGGACTCTTCAGCATTCTTGTGGTGTGAGTACAGTGCCTAGGAGGGCCCACAGAGTTCCACTCTGGGGGTGCAGACAGCAGAGCCCCCTCCCTCCTGACACCCCTCAGGGACAGCCAGACATCTGGTGCTGCCTAGCCAAAGGGAGCCTGAAGCACTTGCCCTGCCAGCTGCTTGCCCAACTGAGGGCTCACCCTGGGGGTGATGCCCGCCCTTCCACAGGACACAGGGTCTGGGACATGACCATGGTGGCAGCCGTGAGCTTTGCGTGGCTGCACAGACATCACGGACACAGGGACACAGGGCTGAGCACGTCTCGGTTTAATCCCACGCCTCGTCCCAGCGAGGTTCCCCTCCCATCCAATGCCGCCCGCGGCATCCCGGAGGGCACAGCAAGCCCTTCCCCCGGGGAGCCACCGGCCCTGACCCCAGAGCAGGAACAGTTCGTCTCCACGGGCTCAGCCCCACTATGGCAGCACCACGATCTTCTTCTCCAGCGTCTGCGGGGGGAACAGGACCCTCCTCACGGCGCTGTCCAGCTCCTCCAGCGCCAGCTGCGCGTGCAGCACCGTGGCAGCGTCGCGCTCGGCCGTGGCCACGTGCTTCAGCAGCCGGTACAGGTCCCGCAGCACGTCCCGCAGCACCTGGGCACGGCGGGCAGGGCCGGCGTCAGCACCGCCCCTGGGCGAGGCCCGGCAGGCGCGGGGCTGCCCCTTCCCCCGGCGCTGCCGGTGCCAGGACACCGCGGCACCGGCCGCGGCCCCCCGTGACTCGGTTTCCCCACATGCCAGCAGCACATTGTGGTGATCCTTCAGCCCAGGGGCACCGGGGCATGCCGGGATCCCGGCTGCGGGGATTCCCGTGGGGAACTGGCTGTTTCCTCCATGGGAGCTGAGTCCCAACATGCTTGTTACTGGGAACTGCGGAGGGAGGCCACAGTGCTGGAAAAACTGGGCATTTCCAAGTCAAATCAGTGATGAACAACTCCCCCACAGCTCCCAAGAGCTGGCACTGCCCCCAGCATGGCACGGCACTGCCCATAGCACAGCCCAGCAGCTCAGAGGGGCACCCCCACAAAGCCTCCCTTCCCCAGGATCTGGTGAGGGAACCCTTTAGTGGGGGATGCCCAAAGTGGGGATCTCAGTGCCTTGGGACTTTCCCTGGAAGCCGCTTGGGAATGAGCCCTGCAGCCCCTACAGAGCAGGGGCCCTCCCCAGGGTATGCCCAGGAGCCCCTCGGGGGCTGTCCCTGCCCCAGGGACAAGCGGGGGCTGACCCACCTCAGTGACCTTCTCACTCAGCCCCCGTAGCAGCAGCACCACCACGTGCACAGCGGCTCTTCGCACTTCAGCCTCGGGGTCCGTCCGGGCTATGGCCGTCACACAGCAGGTGACCTGTGGGGACAGGGCAGGGGGGCATCATCAGGGACTGAGAGATGCAGGGGATCCCATCAGAGCAGCCACGGAGGTGCTGGCAATGTCCCAGGAAGGAGGATGGGACCCTAAGCCCTGTGGGGTGTGGGCTCTGAGCAGCTCCCGCCAGAGCCAGGCGGAACACGGATGCCTCAGGAAGCTGTATAACAGTCTGTATAAAAATCAGGCAGAGCCAAAGGAATCTAATTAAATCCCGGCAGTGACAGCCGGGAGAATTAGCAGAGCTCGCACCTTCCCAAAATAGCAGCGTGTGGCTCATTGGCATCACATCAACTGCCGGGATCCACCGTGCCGAGCGGGAACTGAGCGGAGCAGCCCGAGTGCCAAATCCACCATGTCTCACTTCAGGAGCACCGGGGGGCGTGGAGGGTGAAGCTCTGCCTCCCGTGGGGCACAGACCCATCGCCCCCAGGGCTGCTGGGCCCCTGGGAGCCGGGCTCACCCCACTGGGATCTCCCAGCAGCTCCCGAAGCCCTATCTCACTCACAGCCTGCAGACGGGGCGGGTGAGGGCCAGCTCCGTGATACTGATGATACTGATAATGATAATTAAGATAAGGGAGAGCAACAAGGTGTCATTAAGCGGGACGTGTCTCTGGCAGGCACCACTTGTGCCCCCAGGTCTCCTCTGGCAATGGCTACCATGGGTGGAGCAGGCACCTAAAAATCAGGGCTAGAACCTCCCTAGTGTTTGCTTCAGGCCCCATGTCTTTTATACTCCAGAATATCAGCAATTATCACTGATGTCCTTTATGGAAATGTCCCGTTTCCATATGGAAATGTCCCATTTCCATGTCCTCAGCAGCCCAACAGTGTGCTTACAAATGCGCTGTTAAGGAGAGGCCCCAGGCTCCCCAGGCAGGGTCAGGATGGAGCCGGTACCTCCTGGATGATGGATCCCAGCTGGAAGCCCAGGTGCTGGCAGAGCTCGCCCAGGTTGGAGAGGCTGCTGGCCCGCAGGGCACTGTCGGGATCCCGGGCACCCCGCAGGAAGGCCCGGATCAGCGGCTCCCGGTGCTGGAACACCATGTCCCCTGCAAGGGAGCACAGAGCTGTGTGTCACCAGCATGGAAAGGCCCACCCTGCCTCCCAAAGCCCTGGCAGCTTCGGGAACAGATGGGTTGGGCATCTGCCCTGCAACACCACTGAACAGCTGGATGCAACATCTGGAGTGTGGCTTGTGCCCCTCAGCGCACACCCCACGGCACAGCCCTTGGGGCTCTTTGGGACATTCCAGTCCTCCCTTGGGGTCACTCACCGTCCTGCAAACACACTGAGTGTGAATCTTAAATTCCGACATCATCCAGACCCAATCCCCTGCCCCAATCAGCACACAGAGGTGCTGTGGACGTGTGAGCTGCTAATGAGAGCTCATGCCTGTGCTCAGCATCCACAACCATGCCAGGAGTGTGGTCATCCCACAGGAGCTGAACAGCTGTGTGCCCCACAGTGTGGACACACCTCCTACTGAGCAGGGCCTTGAGGGGTGCAAAGAAAGCTCCAGAAGGCCAGCTGGCCTGTGAGTTCTATGTCGTCCCAGCTCTCTGAGGCTCTAGAAACTCCTGGGACAATGGTGTCCTGCAGCAGATGGAGGTAGTGGGATGGATGCCTTGGGATGCCCCAGAGTGTGGGATAGGAATGATCCCTGCAGGCAGTGGAAGCTCCCCATCACCCTGCACGTGGGGGCTCAGGGCTGGGGACTGGAACAGGGTGGGAGAGCACAGGGCAGCACTGTGATGCCAAGGATTTGCTGGGAATGTATCATGCTCTGTGCCTGCATCCCAGGACTTGGAAGTACAGCAGTATGAGCAGTGCAGGGTGATCAGAGTGGGATCCCCTCCAAAGGCAGCAGGGCACCAGCCCCTGTGCCAGATGGCTACAGAAGAGGCACGCAACACTTCCCTTCCCCTCCTAGATAGAGAAAGCCACTCCAGTGGGACAGAAAACAGGGCTGGGCACAGGGCAGGAGGGAGCCATGATACCCTCTTGGCAGAGCAGGAGAGCTCAGAGCCACAGAGAGCTGCAGAGAGATCCTGGAAATGCTGGATAAATCCTTGCTCTCAGATGCTGAAGCTTTGCAACAGAAACAACTCAGTGCAATTTGTTCTATAAATACGCCGGCGAGCCGGGACGCGCCGGAGCAGCCGCCCGCGGCAGCGGCACCACAGCGAGCGGGGAGAGCGCGGTGCAGAATGTGCCACCGTCCCCAGGGCAGCTGCCAAGGGAATCCTGCACCAGGCCACACACACGGACATTGCCCGGGGAGCTCCAGGACTGAGGGACTCTGAGCTGATGGCTGGAGCCCCACAGGACACAGTGGGATGCCCTGTCCCCATCCCAGCAGCGAGGATGGATGGTGGCACAGCCTGGCACTGATGCCACAGCTGGCAGAGCCCAGGGATGCCACTGGTGCCAGGGAATGTGGTGCAGGCCACAGGAGAGTCACAGTCCCAGGGCTCAGGGGGTCCTGGCTCTTCAGGGGCACCTCCAGCCAAGGCATATAGCACCCATCTGGTGACCAGGGACCTCTGTGTGGCTGCCCCAGCACCGCGGACACCGGCTGCCACCTCCCTGGCCCTGTACAGCTCCAGCTGTGTGCTCCTGCTGGCCAGGCCTCCTCCACAGAGTCAGACAAGGCATTTTAGGACGTGTCCCAACAGCAGATGCCGGAAAGGCATCATCCAGCTTCTACCTCTGAGCCTGGCGTGTCCAGGCGCTTCCCGGCAGTCTCCAAGCCCAGTGCTGCCGACCGAGGGGATGGTGGGCTGCTGGCAAACCCCAGCCAGCTTCTCCTTGGCTTTCGGACCCTTCCCACCTTCTGACAACAGAACTCCCCCGTGGGCTTTCCCCCTGGTAATGGTGAGGCCGAACGGTGCTGTGGCTGCTGGCAGCGGGCAGTGCCATGCCCACGACCATGGACTCACCCAGTGCCCGGGTGACACGCATCAGCACCTCGCCCAGCTTCATCCTGGTGACAGCGGACATGGTGTCCTCTGTGCCCTGTGCTGGGCACTCGTACTGTGCCAGCAGGATGGGCAGAATCCGCTCGGGATAGTCACTGGAGAGCAGGGCAACGCCTGGAGGGGAGAAAAACTGGAAAATCAGTAATTCAGTTGGCAGCAGGTGTCCACTCGCTGCTGCTGGGTGATGCCCTTTGACCCAGTGGGGACTTGCTGCACTGGGGGCAGCTGGGCACTGCAGCCAATGCTTGGGCACAGGGTCTGGTCACTGCTCCCATCTCTTGGCCAGAAGCATACGGTGCCAGCATGTCTCTGTCCCTGCCAGATTTGCCTGGCCCAGACTGGGAGCAGGAACCAGTG
This sequence comes from Irena cyanogastra, assembly GCA_013397155.1. NCBI lineage: Eukaryota > Metazoa > Chordata > Aves > Passeriformes > Irenidae > Irena > Irena cyanogastra. The sequence goes on along the minus strand of VWZV01004143.1, from coordinate 16,227 downwards.
TGTGCCCCATGCCTGCTGCATCTCCCTGGGGTTGATTAGAGACCAGATCCCAGATGCAGGGATCAGACCTTTCTCCAGCTCCAATGCCCTCCCCTGAACACGCTCCAGCCCCTCAATGACTGTCTTGTCACGAGGGACCCAAAATTGACCCCAGGATTCCAGGTGTGATGTCCAGCACATCAGGAATACATCACTGGAGTCTGGCTCCATGAAACTCAGCAGTGCCCAACCATCGGCTCAGCCCCAGCCCCGTTGTGCGACAGGGGGCAAGTGGGATATGGGGACCCGTCTGGCACGGCCCCCAGCCCAGTGCTCGGCACGGCACAGCTCGGCAGGGCACAGGTGCCGCTGCCACGGGCCGGGTGAGTCAGTGCTGCAAGGAACCGCAGCGGGGTTAATCAGCCCAGCGCGCGGCAGCTGCACCGGCGCATTAATCACCGGGACGGTTACAGCCTTTGTGCTCAGCCGTGGGCAAGGACAGACCCGTCCCTCTCAAGACCGTACAGGCAGCGAGAAGCACAGCATAAACTCCTTTCCCAGCTGCTGCCAAAGGTTACCAACCCAACGGCAGCGGTGCCAGCATCGCTGTGGGCCAAGGGAATGGCATGTCACTTTCACGGAACCTGGGGGCTGTGACCATCCGTCGTCACACAGGACACACACGTCACCCAGCGCGGAAGCGCCTGCCTGCACAGCCCACGGGCAGCCAGGGCTGTGGGGCTGTGCCCAGCGTGCTGGGGCAAGCACTGACCTGAGAGTTTCCTGGGAAGGGGCGTGAGTACTCAGGAGTTGCCACCTTGGCAGAGCCTGGAGGGAGCACCAGTGGGTCCCCCTGGTCCTGCTCCCCTGCCCGCCTCAGCTGAACAGAACCCTCTGTGGGTGCCAGGCTGGGGTGCTGGGGCTGTGCCCATGCTGTGCTGGAACTGCAGCCCCAGCCTGTGGCACAGGGATGGTGACCAGCTCCAGGGAGTAAGAATAACTGGGAGATGAAGTCTCCAACTTCAGGAGCTTGGCACAGAGCCTACATGTGGCCCCAGGCTTGAAGGAACACCACAAAGCCACAGTCTGGGAGGGCAGGGGATGCCAAGCTCTCAGCCCGGCCATGGCTCTCCTGCTCTTCACTCCCAGGGCCCAGAGCCTCCACAGCACAAAACGTTCCCTGACAAAGGGCTGGCACTTGCCCTGACAGGCACTGCTCACCTTGGATGGCTGAGAGGTAGACAAAGGCATCCTCGTGCTGCATATTCTCCAGGAACACCTGGAAGGAAGGGAAGTGCCATCGGCAGTGACCCTGGGCTGGGCCAGCAAGGCCAGAGGGCTCCAATAATTGTGACCATTTCCAGGCCGATGGCCTGTTCAGCTCCTGCTCTACTGGCAGGGGACACAGCAGGGGACAGGGACCAAGGCAAGGGACAGGGACGTCAGCAGGAGCCTGGTACCTGCAGCAGCTTCTCCTGAAGCCGAAGTGCCTCGGGATCCCGCTGGGTGACCAGGCTGGCGAGGCGGCGCAGGGCAGCTGCCCGGCTGGGGGGCTGGGGGTCGTAGGCTGACACCAGCAGCTCCTGGAGCCCGGCCGGGGCCGGGCTGTCGGCACCTGGGGCCGGAGAGGCACCGGAGGCGCTGGGCTCGCGGCACGTGCTCTGCTCCTTGCTCCTCTCCCTGCGAGCCGAGGGGCTGCCGTGCCCGTGCCGCGGCGCTGGGGGGCTGGGGGCTGTGCCGGCAGGGCTCTGTGCCGCCGTGCCAGCCTTCCCGTGGGCAGCGGCGCCCAGCGTGCCGGGGGAACAGGCGCCGTGGGTGCAGATGGCGATGCGCAGGTCCGAGGCCAGCTCCTGGGTGAGGGGGTCAGGGTAGGTGCGGGACAGCTCCTCCAGCAACGGCACCAGGCGCTTCAGCACCACGAAATCGCTGGATTTCAGCTGCGGAGGGAGAAGAGCAGCGCTGGCACCAATGTAGCCAGGGTTCACTCCCTGGGATGCTCCCAGGAGGTGGGCGTGGGGCAGAGGGGTGAGGAGCCCCAGAGCCCCATCCCCAGCTCGGGAGCTGAGCTCTGGGCACCACGAGCTCCTCTCGGCCCAGTGCCAATCCCAGCCCTGGCAGCAGCCATGGGAGAAGGTGGGAATTGCATGAACCTGAAGAACAACAGTGTCTGGGTATGGGGACCAAGCCACGGACATCCCTCCCACCAGCACGGTGCCAGACTTGCCCTCAGTCCTGCCTGGAAGGATGCTCCCAGCACAGCAGCCATGACCTGTCCTGAGCTGGAGAAGCTCCTGCCCTAACCTGGATTTCACTGCTAAAACCTGGGATGTGAGGCCTGAAAAAGGGTGCTTTAGCAGAGATTTTGGATGACTGCATAAAACCCCTCGCCTGCTGAAACTCAAACAGCTCTGCAGCTGCTTCCAAAACCTTTCACATTCCGTTTTCCAAATTATGTCACTCCCATTAACACAAAAGTGGGAGCAGGAACTCGTCTGGGAGGGGCCCATTGCAGCCACAAGACTCTGGCTTTAACTTCTCTTCAACTACAGTTCTTTTCCCAGTATTAGACATTTAGCAATAAGAGACAATAAATGATCTTTTTCTGTTAACAGCTGGATCTTCCTTAGGGCAAATCCAGGGATGAAACAATCCCAGCAACTCAGTGATGGCAGCACATTAATGGATGTGCCATTGCTCCCTATGGCAGCTCCACTGAATGACATAGAGCTCATATATATATATAGGTATTACAAGGTAACTGAGGGACATAAATAACAATATAAATATGTATAAAATGTAAATACAAAAGCATAAGGGGATTTTCAAGGGTACAGCCCACATGGGAAGTTCACAATGCTCCGCAGCCAGAGTCTGTGACTGTGTGGGGATGCAGAGGGTGCAGTGCTGGTATTTAAAGGTGCTCTATGTGACTGCACTGCTGTGTCAATGCCTTTTTAGGAGAGATTATAAATTAGTTGATTGGGCTCTTGGGGGTGCCCTGCTCAGATTGAATCCTTGGTCAGCACCCTGGCACTGCCCCAAGGAAAAAATTATATCTCTATAGAGAGATACGAGCTGCGACCGAGCAGGGACCCCGAGCCAGGGCACCCAGCTGTGCCACTGCCCCCTCGGCTGGGCATGGCAGTGCCACCCCCCGCCCCACAGCCACCGAGCTCCTCCCCTCACCTGCACGGCCCCGCCGAGCACGGCGGCCGCGAGCCCCATGGCCATGGCGAGGGTCTGCGCCTCAGCTGCCGCGCCGGGGCCCCGCGCGGGGTGGGCACAGGCCCGCTGCAGCACGGCCGCCAGGAACTCCTGCACCTGCCAAGGGAACAGCCGTCAGCAGCAGGGACACGCCAGGCCAGCTCCCCTGCAGCCAGCGCTGCCTCTGCGCCCGGCTGAGCCTCCCGCCCCACGCAGCTCTGCAGCACGATTCCACGCAAACTCGAGGAGCGCTCGGACAATGCTCTCAGGGATGCACAGGGCTGGACTGTTGGGGTGTCTGTGCAGGGCCAGGAGCTGGACTCAGCGATCCCTGTGGGTCTCTTCTAATTCAGAATATTCTGTGATTCCGTAATTCTGTGAAACCCTTCCCATTTTCCTCCTGTTGCTGCTACCCCAATCCCAGTGTGGGCTCAGCCAAGGCACGTCCACAACTGGGACAAGGTGATGGTTAAACTGGTGGGGTCTCTCAGCTGCAGAAGCCCCCGTGGGGCTGGAGGAACAGAGGGATCCCAGCTCATTCTCTGCCTCCTGCCTGGCTCCACCATGGGATGGAAGCTGGGAAGGCAAATGGGATAGTCCCAAAGGGAAGCTCAAGGTGGGTGTGTATGGAATTGCCCTAGGTAAAGGCTTGGAAATTCCAGAGCCGAGGAGCTCCAGCCCCCGTCTACAATTCTCCATGCCAGCCTCCCCTTATCCTGCACAGCTGACACTCCAGCTGGGCCATTCCCCGTGTTCTCACTTACTTTGGGAATTTTCCCACAATATTTTTATTCCACATGTAACGATCCTGCCTGGCTGGCATTGGCCTTCTCCACACTTGGCACCAACACCTTTGATCCCACAGGCTTCCTGCCTTCCTAACAGATCTTGAAATGAGGGAGTTGATGTTCTCCATGCCTTATCTTCTCCCACACAAGCCTGGGAAAGGTTTGGATCAGGGTCATTCCTACCTAACAGGTGTGTTCCAAAAGAGGAGGAACTATTGTGTTCCTATTTCAGAAAACAAAGTATGAGGGCGACAAGGTCCTCTTGCACCAAATTCCAAACTTCCACCCCCAGGGCACTGGGTGCAGGCAGCATTTCCTTCTCAGCTGCCAGATTCCTTAAGCACATCCCTTAAGCAAGGAGGGAGGCTGTGGAAAAAGGCTTTGGAAAAGGCTGCATAAAAGGCTCAGGTACCTGCTGTGATAATTATTCCAGAGAAGAAATTCCATCAAACAGCAAGTAAATATAAAAAAAAAGAATATTTGCTCTCACAGCACAGTGACAGACAAGCTGGAGAGGTTGAAGTTATATTTAATACTAAAAAAATGAAAATTGTGAATAAATAACAGTAGATTGCAACGGAAAAAAAATAAAACTTAAAACTAATCTAGAAAAAAAAACTTAAAGTGGGAGGGAAAAAATGAAAAATAAAACACTGGGGCACAGTTGTGTCTCAGGCAGGAGGAGAGAATCCTTGGTGCAGTGAGGAGATCAAGTTGACCTTGGTTGTGGAGGAGAATATGTAAATAAAATAAATGTGCAGTTAGGGGGGCCACAGCAGCTGCTGCTCCTGGGCTCCAGCTTTGGAAGGATGGATCCCACTTGCTCCCACCCCATTAGGGCCCCCCAAACGCCCCAGGGAACCCCAGACTGCAGAACCTGCTCAAAGCCTGTCCCTGTCCCAGCCCGGGGCCTCCCTGAAACACAACCCCAGGCAGGAGGATAATGGATTTTTTGTCTGGATTTCTTTGGTGGTGGGTTTTTATCCCAGATCCCGGCTGGACCCTGAAACCTGGCAAAACCCTTCCCCATTTCCCAGGCGGAGTCTCCGGCCCGGCGGGCGGGTGTGACGGGAGGCAGGTGGGGACAAAGCGCCGCTAGCTGTGTCCCCTCTGCTGCTGAGCACACAAAGGCTCCTTTGTCCCAAAGGAAACGTGAGGAAACCTGCCTGAGCCGCGACCGCCCCTGCCCACGGCAGCACGGGGAGCTGGCATGGCTGGGGCACTGGGGGAAAACAGCAAAAAAACACAGGAGGAGGAAGTTAAAAGCCACCGGATCTGCAGGGCATCTGCAGGGGATCCAGAGGGGAATGCCACGCTGCCCTCGGTGCCCAGCTGCCCTCCTGACCGGCACTGTGCCATCCAGGGCAGGCTCAGGGGGAAAGACTTCCAAAATCCTTTTTGGGACCAGGGTCAAGGGGCACCAGTGGACTTTGAAATTACAATATTTAATAAATTTGGCACTGCCCATTCATGAATGCAGCAGCACAGTTATGCTCCCATCCAGCCTGGCCTTGGGCACTTCCAAGGATGGCACAGCAACAGCTTCTCTGGGCAACCTGTGCCAGGGCCTCACCACCCTTACAGGGAGGAATTTCTTCACTGTATCCCTTTCAACCCTCTGTCAGAGCAAAGCCACTCTCCTTTGTCCTGTCACTCCAGGCCCTTATACAAAGTCCCTCTCCAGCACTCTTGGAGCTCCTTTAAGGACTTGAAGTTTCTCTAAAGGTCACTCTGGACCCTTCACTTCCCCAGGCTGAGCAATCCTGACTCCTTCAGCCTTTGCTCCTGGAAGTGCTCAGCCAATCCCCCCAGGCCTTGCCAGGACCAACCTGCACAATGTCAGTGAACACGGTGTCGGAGACGCCCTCGCACAGCGCGGCCACCAGCTGCAGGACCAGCAGCTTCCTCCCCTGCCTGGCCTGGTACTGCTCCAGCTCCAGCAAACTCCCTCCAGGCTCCACAGCTGGGTTTGGAGCCGCCTCATCCTCCGCAGCCACCTGAGTCAGCTCCTGCCGGGAAGGGAGCGCAGGGCACGGCGAGGCAGCGGTTAAACATTGGGAACCAGTGCCAGGAATGCCAGATGAGTCCTCACACCACCACCACCTTCCAGCTGGCAGATGAAGGCTCCCAAGAGCTGTCCACAGCTCCTGGGTGTCACATCCCTCTCCCCTCCTGTGACTATGGGCTGGGGCACAGAATCCCAGTCCAACCCAGGCCTGGAGGGAACCGTGGGGGTTCCAAGTGAGATCAAAGGAAGCAGGTATGGGGCCCCTCTTCTACAGCCAAGGAAGCAACAGGATTATTCCCAGCCTCCAACACACTTCAGACATGCTCCTGTAGTTAAAACAGCCCAGGGGGAGGATGAGGGTTAACCCCTTCAGGGATAGGGCTGCTCCCACTCCTTGGCTGCTCCAGCACATGCCATACCCCAGGACACACAGGGGGATGATCCCTCTTTTGCCTTCTGCTTGTCCAGGGAATCCCTTCCCACAGGTATACCCCAACCAGGGGCTGGCTGCCCTCACCTTCAGGCAGTGGATGAAGAAGTCTCCGGCCAGACCACTCTTCTGGCAGTGGGACAGGAGCTCCACCAAGCTCTCCAAATGGCACTGCTCCGAGGAGATCTTCTGGTACAGGGCCTCATCTTCATCGCTGGAACATGCCACTGTATCACCAACACAAACACACCCAGAACCTCTGATCCCCAGACTCCAGGGCATGGTGAAATTCCAGTCTGCATTTCCCTGGAAGCCTTCCTCCTCAGCACTTCCCAGCAGAGCCTGGAGGCAGCTCAGCCAAACACTGCCCAGGTCATTTGGGCTCTGCTCATTAACTAACCTGCACTCATTAACAGAAACCATGAGCCCAAAACATACATTTCATCCAGCCATAAATAACAGGATTAGTGCTGGGTAAGTTAGGCAGTGGACAGAGCCATGGCAGCAGGGGCATGGGCAGAGCCAGAGCCAGTATGGAACAAGTTTGAAGTAATCCCAGTTTAAGCAAGGCAGAACTGCTTCTAATTCTGGCCCTCTAGTACCTGAAGGGAGTTTTTATAAAAAGGCTGGAGAGGGACTTTGAATAAGTGTGTGGAGTGACAGGACAAGGGGGAATGGCTTCCCACTGACTAAAGGTGGGTTAGATGGGATAATGGGAAAGAATTCTCCCCTGTGAGGGTGGGGAGGCCCTGGCACAGGCTGCCCAGAGAAGCGGTGGCTGCCCCATCCTTGGAAGTGCCCCAGGCCAGGCTGGATGGGACTTGGAGCAACCTGAGATAGTGGAAGGTGTCCCTGCCCACGGCAGGGGTTGGAACAAGATGAGCTTTAAGGTCTTCTCCAACCCAAACCAGCCTGTAAATCTAATTCAGGTCAGAAAAATCTTGAAAAGAAGCCAAACCAAACGTATTTGTGGGGATTTTGCTGCAGGTGCTCCCATCTCCCAGCACACCCCTGGGCACAGCTGTGCCTCTGCCTGCCCCACAGTGCTGCCCTGGCTCTCCTGCCAGCTCACAGCCCTCTCTCTAAACCCAGCCTCCTGCAGCTGGACACCCCGGCCTGCGTGGCTGGAGCCTAAAGGCTGCAGTTAATTCCCAGCATGGCCAGCTCTGCCTCCACTTAGAGGCCATCTGCCCGCGCCAGAGGAGCTCCGTGGCTGCTCCGCGACACTGGCACTGCCACAGCCTGTGCTGAGACTGTGCCACCTGCGCCCGAGGGACTCTGCTCGCTGTGTCACAGACAGGCTCGGGCTGGAGGCAGGAGGCTGAATTTGGGGGGTGTTGAGATTGGAAATGCACATCCCCTTCCCAGACACTGCACAGGCAGGCAGGGAGGGAGCGCACACCAACGCTCAGGTGGAGCGTGATGCTTTCTGGGGCTGCAGGTCAGAGCTCTGCACCATGTCCAGGGAACCTGGGGGCTGTGCTGGCTCTGTAGGCTGTGTGGAAGTGTCATCTGCCTGAGCTCGAAGGGATGAAACCCCGTGGGATGGCTCTGGCAGCCCCCTGCTCTGCCCAGGCTCTCTGCCAGGCTTCCCTGGAAAGCTCTGGGTGCCGAGCGAGCCGGGGGAGTGTCCCACAGCACTCACCTGATGGTTTCCCCCACGACGACGGCAGCACCGCCCTCGCTGCCCACACGGAGCTGGCACTGTGGGTGCAGGGTGGGCACGTGGCTGCTCAGCCCAGCCAGGCTTTCCAGCACAGCCAGGGACTGCTCCCGCTCCGCCTTCTCCAGGAACCACAGCAGGATGTCCTGGCATGGGGAGCTGTCAAGGAGAAAGGAGCCAGGGGTGACCTTCCTCTGCCCACTGCACCTTCCCTGCACGTTTTGGGATGAGGGACATGACTGGAGTGCTCCGCAGGCTCTCCCTGGGATGCTCCAGCTCCTGGCTCTGGCAGTGAAAGCATTGGTGCCTGTTTCTAAGGGGATCGGCAGCACATCCTGCCCTTCTGGCGCTCCCAGATGGAAGGATTTGGGTTCCTCCACACTTCAGGCTGGCAAGGAAGCACTGTGAACACCCTTGGCACGCCCTGCCTGCGCCTCACGCCGAGGTGACAAGGGAGAGGAGGAAGGAGATGGGAGCACTGAGGTGGCATGGGGAGCCCTGCCAAGGAAAGAAGCAGGTTAATGAGGTGAAGCAGCCACGCTGGGCTGTGCCAGGGGTCTGGAAACCCGAACACTCCTAGGCAGCTGCGGGTTCAGTCATCCCTGCCAAATTCCTCAGCAAAGGAAGCAGTGACTGCTGGCCCAGCAGCAGAGTGAACTTGGCGCGTTCCACCAGCTTGTCACGGCACTCGCCGCTCTTTGAAGTGATTAACGAGGCCTTTAATATTAAACAGCAGAGGCCGTGTCTACACACACCTTTTAGGGAAAGCCAGCATCACCAGAGCACTGTGGAACCCCACCAGGAACGTTTACACCAGGCTGGCCCTAACTCCAGGGAAAGCCTGGGGGGAGCAAGGAGAGAGGACAGCAGGACAGCCAGCACCTGGTCACCCCTGTCCCTGCTACGACTGGCACATGTGGTGCTTCCCACTGTACACCAATCATGGGGAGCTGGGCATGGTATGGGGGATCAGCTGCCAGGAGGCAGGTCCTGATTGTACCAGAGGAGAGTGATCCCAGATTGGAGAATGATCCTGTACTTCCAAGAGGCAGTGCTTAAACTGTTTTTCCGTTTTTTATGCTGTTTGTAGATCACTCCATCCAGTCTCCAGCATCACTACCTCCATCCATGAACAACCACAATCGCTGCTCTAGGCAGAGCCACCCTGTGCTCCCGAGGGCACACTCATCTCTACACAGAAGATCCTGGCTCCAGGGAAGACAAAAACCAACACGAGAACGGCTTCCTCGGGCACGGGCTGCCAGCGAGGTCGTGTGCCCTGCCTGTGGTTACTGCCTGCTTGGAATGGGAGTGCTTTGGGATGAGAAGGTGGATCTCTGCTCCTACCTGTGCCCTGAGCGTGGCTGCTGGAGGTGGGCAGGCCCAGCAGATGAAACCCCAGCAGAAGCAGAGTACAAACCCTCCCTTACCGTAAGTATGACACATTCTGCTTGGCGAAGGAATAGAGGGAAAAAACCACTCCCAGGACTGACTGCAAGGATCCCAGCAGCAGGCTCGAGCTGTCATTCCCAACCACATACACCTACGGAGAGAAGGGAACAGGGAGGGGAGTCAAACACCTGCATGGGGCAGGGGGGGTTCAGGAACACGTCTGTGCACAGGGCAGCTCTCGGGGCGATGGTGGAGGGCTCTCAGCCTCTTCCGTCAGCCTGGAGCCTGTCCTCCCTGATTATGCCACATTCCCTATTAAAACCTGCCTTCAGCACCATCTTTCTCCAAGAATTTGCTTAACCACAGCAGGGCTCCAAGCTACAGGAAGGTTGCAGGCAGCTATTTGGGAAGTCTGCTGCTTAGGAGTAAGCTCCTGCCTTACCCAGGGATGCAACAGGCCCCCTGGAATGAGCAAATCCTCACCGAATTACTGTAAATCTCAAACACAGAGATCAGTCACTAGCAGGGAGCTGGGCTAGTGGGTGCTGAGCTGAGGCACTGGGCTGCTCAGGCTCTGGGGGGAATGCAGAGGCTCTGGGAATGTTGTTGGTGCTCAGGGGGTATTACAGGGCTCTGGGGGGTATTACAGGGGCTCTGGGAGGTTGCAGAGGCTCTTGGGGGGCTATAGGGGCTCAGGGGTCATTGCAGAGCCCTGTCCCTCCTCTCCACCTCATCCAGCACCCTCCCAAGAGGCTGAGAAATGGTGCCCATAGGGCCCTGCCCTGCTCCACTGATGCACACAGACCTGTTTCCATGTGCTAATCCCCAGGGAGCCATTCCTCCTCCCCAGACCCTTGTGTACACAAAGCCTCCCGATGAAGCCCCAAGGATGGTTTCTCACTAAGCATCAAATGACACTTGTTGGGCAAGAAACCTCCCCCAAACCTGGGGTCCCCTCACTAATCTGGCTGTTGTTGGGCCCCCAGTGCTCTGCCATTAAGGAGGGACCCACCCCAACCCCCCCAGCACTGCTCTGGGAGGGAGCAGCCCTCCAGACCAGTCTCTGCCTGCCAGCCAGTTACAACAGATCATTACTGGGAAAATAGACAACAATCCCAGCATTTAAGAGCTTAGCCTGCCTCGGGGCATGCCAGGAAGCAAGTCACCAGCTTCTGAAATTTGAATTTCTGGACTGGAGATGTCCTTCTGGGTTGGAACGTGCAGCAGGAAGCTGCTGGAGCCTGCAGCGTGGCACTGGGGTTACTGGTGGCAACGGCAGGAAACGGAGTTACGAGGGGAGGTGTCACAGGAGACACCTCCACAAAAAGCCCTCATCCTTCACAGGGATGGACCTCAGCAATCCCTCCAATGCCAGAACCAAGATCCGTGCCCCAAGGAAAGCACAGAGCTCCTTACAGTGCCTAAGGGGGCTCCAAGAGGGCTGGAGAGGGACTCTGGACAAGGGCCTGGAGTGCCAGGACAAGGAGCAATAACTTCCAACTGTAAGAGGGTGGGTTGAATGGGATACTGGGAAGGAATCCTTCCCTGTGAAGGTGGTGAGGCCCTGGCACAGCCCATGTGGAGGCTAGGGTACTTCTGCAGATGAAGACCAGACAGCTGAGCATGACTGCAGAAGACACTGGGTTTGTGTGGCCCAACACACACTGAACTGCTCATCAGGTCCCAAACCAGCTTTTTTTCTCACCCAAAGCAGACATAGTACCTTGAGCACATCTTCCACACAGCTGCCCAGCTCTGCTTCTGGCACCAGCAAGGCCCCTGCTGTCAAATCCTCCAGTGCCAGCTCTGAAAGCAAAGGGCAGAGATATGAGCCCCCCAAAACAGCCCAGAGCCCCCAGCAGCAGAACTGCCCCACCATTCCCTGCACCCAAAAGCACCTCCAGAGTTCCCTTCCCTCCCCATGGGAACAGACCAGCCCTCATTAGCCATACTAATTGTGCTGCAGTGTTGTAAATCCCCACGGAGACATGGAAATCAACACAGACCACAACTCCATGATGGATGATTCCCCCAAGAGCTGCTGGTCAGTGTGGGCAACCAACAGCTTCCATCTGGAAGCCCAGAACAAGGATGTCAGACTGGGAGAGGTTGCCAAGGAGCACGGGGCAGAGCCAAACTGCTCAGCTCCCACGCTGCAGCGACTGGACTCAAGTAAAAACGGCGCACCCAGACAAACTGACAGGGCCAGCACAGAGAGCTGGGCTGCCACATCCCACAGCCTGGCTGCTGGCCTGGGAAAATTCAGACAGAATGACAAAACCCAGTGAGGAGCTAAACCAGACCCTTCCCCAATCCTGGGAGGTACCTGCGGCCTCGGAGCAGCGGCGGAGCGGTGCCAGCAGGGGCTGGAGCAGGTGCCTCTCTGCCAGCTCTGGCTGCTCCCTGGCCATGGTGAGCAGCGTGGTGGTGGCCACACGCTGGAACTGCCGCGCTGTCACTTTGTCCTGGATGTGCAGCAAGTCCAGAATCTGCAGGGAAAAAGAAACAAGGATCAGCAGCCCCTCAGAAGGGGCAGCCTGGCGCCTCGCAGCAACCAAGGAGCCGCCCTGTGCTGCTTTGCTGGGCAGCTGGCATGACATTCCATGTGTGGAAGAGCCAGTGTCCTTCCCACGCACGCAGGATACTTTTCTGGGCTCAAACCAGGAGCCTGCACCACTCCCAGAGCCAAAGGCTAGAAGTAAGAGTTATGCATAGAGCTCTGTGTAGCACAGTGCCAAGTAGCTTGTGTGATCAGACAACATCATCCAGCATTTCAATAAAACATGGAAAATTCAAGAGTCAAAACGTCCTACTGCCAGAAAAACATGTCCACGTTGTGCTGGCTTGAGCCAGGCCACACTGAAGCAAAAGGAACAGCCCCAGCACTCTCCAAGCTGAGAGCTGGCTCCCCATTCCCCAGCAGAGGGGACGAGAGACCTACCTGGGGGCACACCTGTCTGTAGTAGTCCTCGAGGGACAGGCACTGCTGTGGGCAGGCAGCCAGGATCTTCCCAACTGCATCACACTTCTTCCAGTCCAGAGCTGCTGTTTCAGCACCAGCACCACCTACAACAGCAGCAGAAATCCTGGGTCAGCTCCGACCCACGGCCAGCTCTGGCTGAAGCCAGGTGTTCCCAGCCAAATATTGGATTTTGAGCTTTTAGTGCTCTTGTTAAACCAAGCATCTTTCAGGAGACACCTGAACGTAAGGATATAAAGGGGAAAATTGCTGTGCACAACTCCTACAGCCAGGTGGGTGAGCCAAAAGGTGGGGAGAGGTTGTGCTTGGGTGCTTGGAGTCGCCCGGACGAGATTTTGGCACTAAAAACTGTGGGATTCAGCTTGTGGAGAGCAACAGCTTCCTTCCCTGGCAGGACATGGAGAGCAGGGGATGGGGTGGGTCTCACTGCCCCTACAGCTCTCACAGCCCAGGGCCAAGCACGGCTCCCACCACACTGGCAGTGGGACAGGGCATTCTCCAGGACTGATCCCACTCTGAACACACACGAGGTGTGACCTCATTGAGGCACAGACAGGCTTGGAGCCTTTCAGCGTGGCCCTCAAACATATGTGTATCCCAAATCAGCGCAGTCAGAGACAAAGCCTGTGTGTCACCATGCCATCTCAGCCTGGCACAAGCCAGTTCCTACATCCAGCTCTTGTGGCTCTGCTCTTCTGGGCCTCTCATGGGATGAACTGTCTCAAGACACCTCTGAATCCGTGACGCTGGGACCCAGAGCCCCCCACTCACCGTCTGTGCCCTCCAGGACACCCCGAACCACGGCCTGCACCCCGCCAGGTCTCAGCAGCCTCTCGGAGAGCAGGTGCCCACAGAGCCGCCGCAGCCAGGCCGGAGCTGCCCCGGCACTCGGAGACCTCTGGGAGGGAGCAAAGGAGCAGGTAAGGAGCATGTTTGCAGACACCTGCGCCAAGCCCACCTCTGGGCAAACAGCCTATGCTCGGACAGAGAGCACAGGGCACAGGCAGGCTTTGAATTGGTGCTTCATCCAGTGGCGTAAAGCAAATCAGGAATTAATGAGAGAGGTCAGCCCTCAGGTGCTTAGCATGCTATTCCATCTCTGGAAGTGTCCAAGGCCAGGCTGGATGGGGCTTGGAGCAACCTGGGATAGTGGAAAGTGTCCCTGCCCATGATATGGGGTGGAATGAGATGAACTCTGAGTTCCCTTCCAGCCCAGGCCATTCTGCAATTCTATGATTCTATTAAGGGCATTATCCTATGGAGACTTTCCTAAAACAGCACTTAAGAGATTCCCCATCTCCTCCTCCCCAGGAGGCTTTGGAACAACCCCAAAGAGCAGCAGGTGCCCTGTGTCATCCCCCGAGTGGGAAGGGTGAGGTTTGGAGGAGCAGAGGCTGTGCTTGGCCAGGGACAGCACATGTAGGTGCCAAGCCAAGGTGGCACGTGCGGCGATGACAGTCCCTGACACACCCACACTCCTCTCCTGCACAGCAGGGCTGGAATGGCACACACCCAGCAGCCTCACCAGCGCTCGGGGACTGGTTTTTAAGGTGTAAGAACATTTCCAGAAGAGCAGCACCTTCGGAGTGTGGGAACCACGGGGGTACGGGCCCTGATAGCCCCGTGCAGGGGATGGCCCCGGGTACCTGCTTGGGCTGGCCCTGCAGGACGAGCAGCTCCTGCACTGCCAGCGGCTGGTAAACACGGTCCAGGATGTCCCTCAGGGCTTCCCGGCACTGCGCCCGCTCCGCTTCCGAAACACCCTGGAACAAAACATACCAGGGCTGTGAGAACAGCTTGCCTGGGCACTAGAGCCCCGGTCCCGACGGTGTGCCGGTGCCCTGCAGCCCCTGCCGCGCTCCGTGCCTCCTGTTCCTTCTCTCACACGGGGCACGGCGGGCAGGACTCGGCAGGGACCGCCCGAGGAGCGGGCTGGGGCTCGGCTGGACACCCACACCACCACCGGGGAGCGGGGACACGGGGTGCGAGAGTCGCACGGACCTGGCAGAGGGCGGCAGGGCCGTGTCCCAGCCCGCAGAGCCCGCAGAGGAGCAGACGGAGGTGCCGGGCGAGCAGCGGGGCGCCCAGGGCCGGCAGCCGGGACAGCTCGACCAGCGCGGCCACGGCGGCGAACAGCCGGGCCCCGCGGGTGCCGGGCGGCGGCCCCAGCCCCGGCCCCGG
>VWZV01004138.1:7512-40241 GCA_013397155.1 Irena cyanogastra | reverse complement strand
AAAAAAAAAAAAGAGAGAGAGAAGTATCTTTGATTATAAAATCATGGAAAAAGATTATTCTGGAAAATACTAAAAAACACCCAGAAGACAAAGCAGCCCTCAGTCACAGTAACACTTAATGAGGGGGAAATCCTTCCTGTCAAACCCAATTTCCTTTTACAAAAGGGTGACCCACAGAGTTCATCGAGGAAAGCCAGTAGATGAAATATTTTTGGACTTTAACAAGTATCCTTATGGACAAAGCATCCAGCACTCAGCTGGGTGGCTGTGTTGTGGGATGGGTGAGCAGCTGGCTGACAGGTCTGGCACAAAGGGCTAACACGAGCAGGGCGACATCAGACTGGAGACCTGCCATCAGTGGGGTTCCATCAGGCTCCATCCTTGCTCTTTAGCATCTTCATTAACGACTCCAAGGAATACTAAGTGAGTTTGCTGATGACACTGATTTGGGAGGAGCTGTCACTTCCTTAAAGTTGTAGCAGCGTGTTTTTATGAGTTCTTTCAGTTGTATTGTTATAATAGCTAGTTATTTAATATTAGTCAGTTTATAATGGTTTAACCCTTGTACCCCATTTTATCCCCTCAGAATAGTTCCTTCCAAGTTGTTTACCACAAAGTTTTCCTGCCACTGAACTGTCAGTCAGTGTGTCAGTCTCCCTGTTCCTCCACTCCTTTCCAGATATAGCCCTGTCACTGCAATTTGTGCTGCCTCCCTCCCCTGCCCTTCAACCTGGTTCCACCCTTTTAGTTCCAGAAAATTCACTGTCAATCACCCTAATCCCTAAGTTGATTTGTCCTGTGGGCTTCTCCCCTCCCCTGTATCACTCTCATTGGTCCTGCCAAGTCCCCCTCTGCTCCCCTGGTTTCTCCCCATTGGCTGTGTTATGTTCTCAGTCCTCAGAAATGTGTCCTTTGTAATTCCTAGCCGAGCCTTTGTTGAGTCGTCACTCGTCCCTGACCCATTTGGGAATAAAACTTCCTTGGACCACACACGAGTGTCCTCTCCGCTTCTTCGTCTCGGCTTCTCGTGGTTTCCCTGCTGCAGCTTTACCCACGCAGCTGCAGTCACTGCTACCTGGAAAACCTCCTAGAGGTGCGGGAGCAGCCACACGTGTGTTTTCCAGTGGTCACACGTGGGGTTCGTCAGCCGGGCATTCCATTGCCCCGTGGCCGGCCAGGAAGAAACCGCAAAAGTCAAGAGGCCCTGCAGAGAGATTTTGACCACCCATATGAACTTTAACGAGGGCAAGTGCCAGACTTTGCAGTTGGGATGGGACAGCCCGGGTTGTGTGGATAGGCTGGGCAACAAGAGGCTGAGGAGCAGCTCTGTGGGGGGAGACCTGGGGGTCCTGGTTGATGGCAAGTTGAACACAAGTCAGCAGGGCCCTGGCAGCCAGGAGGGCCAGCCCTGTCCTGGGGCAGTCAGGCACAGCATGGCCAGCTGGGCGAGGGTGGGGATTGTCCCACTCTGCTCTGGGATGGGGTGGCTTCACCTCGAGTATTGTGTGAGGTTTGGGCACCACAATATAAAAAAAGGCATTAAGCCACTAAAGAGCATCCGTAGAAGGGAAACAAGGATTGTGAAGGGTCTCAAAAGGAAGTCTTAGGAGGAACAGCTGAGGTCACTTGGTCTGTTCAGCCTGGAGAAGAGGAGACTGAGGGAACATCTCGCAGTCTTCAACTTCTGGCAGCAGAGAAGCAGGTATTGATCTTTCCACTCTTGTGATCAGTGACAGAACTCAAGGAAATGGACTGATGCTGAGTCAGGAGAGGTTTAGGTTAGATATCAGGAAAAGGTTTTCAACCCAGATGGTATTCAGACACTGGAACAAGTGCCCCAGGGAAGTGATCACAACACCAAGCCTGAGAGAGTTCAAGAAGCATTTTGAGAATTCTCATGGTGGGATTCTTGGTGTGTCCTGTGCAGGGCAAGGAGTTGAACATCCTGGTGAGTCCCTTCCAACTCAGCATGTTCTAGATAAAACAGAAAATCCAAATTACATTTCCCTAAATCCTCTACTTCTTACTAGCTTTGGATGTCTATAAAAGCTATAATTTTCAATTTTGAAAGAGTTCCTAGAGAGCTAATTGTGCTCAACACCTGCTTCTTTTCCAATCCTTAAGTTTTGATGTTGACAAAGGATATTTTCTACAATGGAGTACTTTCACCTTCTTCTGTCGTATCAGTTTATCTTTCCCCTGATTATAGAGAGACACTGCAATTGAGTAGATGAGAAAATGGGAACATTTCCATGATGTTGATGTTACAGTAGAAATTTTGTACAGACCATACTGATGGGACCTGCTGATTTTTTGCTCTGACCACCTTAAAGGTTGCCCATTGTTTTGCAGACCTCCCCTCTGAAAGCTTTGCACTCCCATGACCTCCAATGCACACACCGTAGCAACTGCTTTAATAAGTTGATGTTTCATAAAAGACATCTATGTAGAGAAAACGCCTGTACATTACTCACAAAGCTCTTTCTTCAATCATTCTTACAGCCCCCACCTCAATATGGAAATCACACAAAGTAAAGAGCAAGGGATTTCTGATAAGAATTTCTTTGTACTGGTGCTGATTGGCTCTTTCCGACACCTTAAAGCTTCCCACATCAGGTAATGCCTTTCCTGAAGCCACTGCTGGGTCTGGTTGATAAGGGTACTTGAAATGCTGGCAGCTGTGATCTTGTTAAAAAGGGTCAAAAGAAGCAATCTTAGTAACATTTCAATGGTTGGATTATTGCTACTGAAGAGAGCAGTAAATGCCACTTACAACTAAATTTTCCACTTCATCCGAGATGCAGATAACTGTTCTTCTGATACCTTTCCCCCAAGGAAAGGTCTGTAGCAGTAGGCAAAGGAAAGTAATTACATATTTAAAGGTACAGCTGTCTTAGATAAATTCAATGCAGTGGGGAAAATATTAACAGAAACCCAGGAAAAAATAAAGACATTACTTACAGATATTTTTTTCATTCAATATATTTTGTTAAATCACAGAAACCATGTCCAGCAGCTCAAATTATTTAAAGTCAACTAAGATGCATAACTGTGTATTTTTCGATTTTGGATAGTTTCTTTTAACTACTGCCTTGTTAAATGCCTCAATCTTTTTTCTTGTCATGACTGCTCAAGTAACATAAACCTCCCTATCCAAGGTATGTAACTGCATTTTATTAGCATTTTCTTTTTTGTCTTTGCTGTTTCTTGGCATTTCTAAACCAAAAAGATGAGCTGATCTCATCTCTTTGACCAGCCATAGGGGGCAGAAGAGAGGAATATCCTGTCAGGATAAACAGGAGGCTTGGCTGCACACAGACCCAGGAGATATCCTGCTTTTGGAAACTGTGCTGTGTACTCAGGCTTTGAATCAACAAGGTTGATCAGCTACACAGTGCAGATTATTTCTGACTCTCAGAAACTGTTAAGCATGATCCCTTTTTTTTTTTTTTATTAATTAGGTATTGCATTTTGTAGTGGGGATGCCCAGGATCTGAGTGGAGTTTCTACAATCAGGAAATTTACAGGAGCACAGGACTCAACAAACCCCAAGCTGTTTGAAGAATTTCCAGAAGGCTTAGGAGAGAGACAAACCCACAAATGCTCTGCTCTGAATTGCTCTGAATTTTCACAGGCTTTCGTAGTTATTTTCTGTATGGAAGCAATTTCTATGCAAGAAACTTCAGCTCACTGGATCTTACTCAATGCAGTTTAGGGAGCAGCAACACTAGATGATGTGGGCAGAGGGGCTCTAGGGGCTAAAAGCACTGGATTGATGTGCCCTTCTGTATCACACAACACAGCTGTGAACACATAGGTGGGTCTGTCCCTGCCCTGTGTCATTCTCTGAGATGTGACATGTGGCAGGGATGCTTATCTTGACAGGTCAGAGGATTTTCATGCCAAGATATGGATGCACAATCTAAATATTTGTCTGTATTTGCAAAGGGACTTGAACCATGAGGTCATCTGTCAGCACTTCCCAAGACTTATACTGAGCATTAGAGAGAAGGTTTTCTATAGAAGTTAGAGAAAGAATTGAACATAAAGAGATGGTAGAAGTGCCTCCTATCCCTGTATAGAAAAAAAAAATTAGATGACTTTCTGAAAATGAAAAAACAGAGGTCCTTAATTGTATATTCAGGTCCAGGACAGGAGTTCCCATTATGGAAGCTGTTTTGCTAAGCAGAAGTATATATTTCTTTTAATTTTAGTTTTCATGCACTTAATTCTATTCTATGATTTCTTCCATTTTAATTAAGAAGCATTTCTGTATTCTAACAAAAAGCAAAAGTAAGTGTGGATATAAATATCAAGCCCAGTTATTGGGATGGCTCTTAACAGGATTTTATATAGTGATTTTTCAAAGCAAACTAGTCCATTAACTGGAACCCTGGTGAGTTTCCTACATAGAAACTTATAGTAAAATATTTTATATTGACTTGTTTACTGATGACAAAATGCAACCAAATTTTAGATTAGAAAAAATGCCTGCAATATATGTATATATATATGTATATATATTTAAATTACTGTATATTTCTGAGATGTCTACAGTAAACAAAATGCCACAGACAACAGTTTCCTACACGCCTGAGGATTCAAAAAATGTTTTTTTGTTTATTTATACATATATTTTCATGAAGTATTTTTTGCCATCCTGTTCCTTTTCTTTTATTCTTTCTCTCCTTTTTTTTTATATTTACCCACTATGCTATTTTTTACTTCCTCTGTTATTTTACACTCATTTATCTGTATTGACCTGCTGATAGTGCAGTTCAGCCTGTGACAGTCTGGAATTCACCACAGTTTGCTTAAATCCTCTGCAGACTGGTAGACCTCCAACCATAGACTCAAGCCTTTTTAGTCCAGGGAGCTAATTTAGTCAAACTAGATGGTTCTGAGCAGGTTGTCAGAGACACTGTATTGCTCTCCACTGACTAGTTACAGGATGAAAATGTTTCATCCAGGGGCACTGGTTCATTTCCCACCAATTTCTTCCATTCTTAACACCACGCTCCCTTCTCTCTCCACCACACATATTTAGAACACTATGTCTGAGACTTATCCAGGCATAAGTTAAATGCTAAATTAGTCACACTAGACTTGAGACTTTGTAAACAACAGCATCATTTTCTCTTTCATAAAAGTGAAAGTTATATGCTTTTCTAGACTAACAACTCTCGCTGATGCTTGTAGCTTGCCACAAGCTAAAACTATCCTGAAACTGACTTATTCAGTCACTACATAAAATACATCTGCCCGAGCTAAAGCGATTTCCCCCGCATTTTGTAAGATCATGTACTGTGTCATCTGGTGTTTCAAAATTCTAATTTGATGGCGAACAGGATAACTGGAATGTTTTCACTACAGCTGTTCCTTGCACTGCAGTCTCTTTCCATTGTGCAGTGGAGATCTGCTAGGAAACACAGCTCATAACTAAAATAATGTAGTTGAGTGTACATAGCCTTGCAGAGCCAAAGAATGAAACACAGTGAATCTGTGGCACTTCCTGGTGAATTGAGATGTTACCATTGGGCAAGATGTCAAACACAGGTCCTAACATGGTCCATTTCTGCAATACACTTATACTTTTATTACAACAAGCAAAGCTGGTAAAATGTGAATTTCAATTTATAGATATTGTGCAAATGTTACTGGCTCTCCTCAGCCTGGTGTTCTGCTCCAGGAAGGGTGCAGGGTTCCAGATCCCAATGAAAGGACCCAAAGTAGCCAGTATACAACAAAACTTCTGTAATAACAACAGTACTGACAGTATGATAAGAATTAGGCAAAGAAGTATGGATAGTGAATAAGTCTGCTGTTCCTTCAGCTTTTGGGAACTCCACTGTCATGGAGATCCCAGGTGAGCAGCCCTAGTGAGCTGCAGAGGTCCCACCCATATGTAGCTCTGTAAATCTAACATGAAAACAAAACTACACATTTGTTTGGTCAGAAATGTTTTTATCAAATGTTTTTACCAGAACATACCTGGCTATACGTGTCTAGAGCCTTCCAGTACGTCCTCCTTTATTTTTATGTCTAGTGTTACCCTGTGGTCACTCAGGCTGATCTGGGAGGATCTCAAGCCTTAGCACAAGGCCCACCATGGCTGTCAGAGTTTGTTCAAGAAAACTGATTCCTTCAATTCCATGTGTTCAACAAGACTCCCATTAAACCCTCATCCTTCTTGCTGACTGACAAAAATACTGAAATATACTGGATATTTTAACCTGCAAAAAGAAGATGTTATATACTCCCTATGCAACACTTCAAACATTAATGATGTTTACACATATATCTGTTTACTAATATATTAGCACCAACTAAATCACTGTGCATATTATCATGTACACCTCATTTAACTGCAGTCAGACCTTTCATGAATTTGTATTAAATAAAATATTAGTGAATAGGTAAACGTTTGCTTTGTTTTCACAGCCAGTAATTAAAATTTCCTGTGCTGTTTTGAGATAATAGACCAAGTCACTCATAGAAAAAATTGCATCTCATAGTGGGAGTTACAATGTGAGAGTTTGTTATACCCTGACATCTTCTTCCAATTACTATGATTTTTTTAATATAATTTTTGAAGCTATAGCACCTGGGGAATAAAGTTTCACATGAAAAAGTTCAATTTACCATCTGTTTACGCATGAAAACAGATGGGGGCCTCAGATATGTAGGGTCAGCAGCACGTGTTTGACAGGATGGTCTTGTGTTGAAGGCACTAATTTGGAATTGAGAGGGTCTGTGCTAGTCTGTCTCTGACAAACAGTTTCTGAATAGTCTTGAGTGAGTCACTTAATCTCATCCTTCCTCCTCTGTGTCACTAAAATAATGATTATTTCTCACTTTTTTACCACTATCATTGATGAAGATGAGTCCACTAGAATGGAAGTCGATAGCTGACTAGTACTTAGTGATCAAGGGCTCATATTTAAAATGTGTTCAGAACAGAAGATGGTCCAAAAGTATGAAAGGGATAGCTTATGCCAAGGAAGTAATCTTGGGAGTATAACTGAGAGGTAAGATGCATTTTTAATGAAGAACTTCAATGACAATTGAGAGTTCTATAGAAAAATGTATCAAGAGATGCTGGTGAAACTGAAAATTTGCAATCAAGAAGTATATGCTAGTTTTCCAGATTCTCAGATATTTTATCCTTACCAGAAAGCAAATACAAGTACACAAATTATTTCTCCTCCCTTGTCCCAAGTCCAGCCCTGGCAGGAAGCCTTACTGGTAAAGGTATGAGCTTCAATCTAATATGCATAGACATTTCATTTAACCCAACATGGTATTTTAACTGACAATATCATCATACAAATCATAATGTGTCTATTAAAAAGACTAAGAATATCCATCTGACATTTTAGTAAGCCAACATCCAGGTCATGCTGAATTTCATGTTAGCATGACTGTGTAAAGATCAAAACTTGGGCAGTCAGTTATTCAACAGCAAAATTCAAGATCTGACGTGAACGTAAAATTACTGGATAACTCAAAAAGAAGTTTAAAAAAAGATAAGAACAAAAGTTGACCAGTCTAACCTAGTTTATAGAGCCTAATGAAAAATTAGATGTCTGAGGAAAACTCTGTGAGGGTCACGCAGCCTTAAAGAATGAAGGATAAGGGTTTCTCCCCTCGAAATCAATGGTTCATAGAAGGCTTATTCAACATCAAAAACAACATCAGGGATGCCATTTTGAAAATCATGAGTTAGGCAAACATAAAACATTTTCTGAGTACAGTGAAAACAGCAACAGTTTGAAATCATATGCCAGGTGACCTGTTGGAATTTATACCACAGACCTGTAAAGTCTAGAGTCTTTATATTTTGTTTTCAAATTTAGAAACCAAGAATCTTAAGCCTATCATTCATAAACTACTAATTTATGACAGTGACCAAGAAAAATTTGCCATGGTCTCTCTCAGCAGTGGGTAGGATCCCAAATTTTCAAGAGCACCTGTTAGGTACTAATTTGTTGTCAAAAAGGAAAAAGAGTGGTGACAAAAATATTTTACTACTGAGGTCAACACTCTGAATTACAGGAGTTGGTGGCAGGATTTCCAGTGGTAGTAAGAAAATGCACAGTATTATGGCTTTATGGTAATATCAAATGGAATTTAGTTACCACTGAGTAGCGATTAAAAATGGATTCACCCTCATAGGTAGAGCTCATTTCGTAAGTGTTGCTGAAACACTTTTTAAAAACTTTCTCTTTTTTGGAACAATCTAAAGCATTATGTGGGAATACAATACTCCCAGAAATATGTTCTTAAGCTCTTTTGAAAAGGAATAGACAAAAAGAGAGAAAGCAGTCTCAAAATACTGCATAGCCCAGTTTTCAAAACCTTCATTTCAGAAACAGAAGACTGTCAGTACTGAACCAACTTGTCTTGCTTTCTTCCAACTCCCTTACTGTCTATGGCTAATCTCTAAATTTGCCTTTTTCTTATCATCCTGAAGGAAATGTTATATAGACAAGGGACTAATTTTCATTTTCCCTGCCCCTGGGGTACATCACCAAGCTCACACAAATTGTGGGTTTTTTTGCTGCTGGTGAAATAGCAATGCAATTGTCCTAGGTATTTCTACACGGAAGACATTAAGGTTTACATAGGAAAAAAAGTCACATTCCTCAATTCATTCTTTCTATGCCTCAAGAAGGTATGGGATATAAAATGTGGATGTTTTGCAAATCAAAGAATTGCTGTTAAAGATATCATCCCCACACCCCAAAGAGATAAAAATCCTTGCTAAATCTTCTTGAAGAACTTATACAAACTCTTCAAGAGAAATGAGGAACCCAAATTTCAATCAGACTGAAAGGGGAAGAATTTGTCTTTGAATCATCGAAGAAAAGTCCATTGAAGAAAAGAACATGCAAGGCTGTAAACTATAAAAAGAAAATAAAAATATTAAGAAGTCAAAACCAATGCATTGAGTGGAAAGACAAATTTCTTTTTAGGCCCAGTATTGCTTTTAAAAAAAAAATGTTGTGATAGTAAGAACAGAAAGAAGGTTGTTTCTTTCTAAAAAAACCTGTACTTGCCCTTGGGATTTGTTTCAGCCACCCTCCTGAAAGGACACAGGGGGATAAAGGCTTTGTCATTTCTTTGTGGTACTGCTAAAAAGTGGAAAATGTCCCAAATTTTCCTGAATTGCATCATTTCTTTGTACCTTTTGTGTTCAGGAGCATGCCCTGGGTGACAGGGATTGACTGCAGCACGGACCCATGAACCAGGATGAGGTCACTGGCACAGCCTCCTTCCCCATGTTGGAAAAAAAAGGGAAGAAACTCAATTAATAAACAGGCAAGGCTTACTTGCTTGCTTCTTTCTTGCTTCCTTCACTCTGTCCTTCCTATCTTCCCTTTATCCTTGCAATCTCTTCTTCCTTACATTTTCTCTCCTCCACATATTGATCCATTCCTTTTTGCTCCACTGGAAGTGGAGTAAGGTGAAGTATGGAAGGAAGTAAGTGAAGTATGGAAGGAAGCAGCAGAGTAGCAACAGAAAACACACCAGATGTGAGAAAAGATGGATTTATTTCTAGCCAAGAATAAAATTCTAGGTGTCATAAAATTAAGTTGTAGGAAGTCCAACCGTGGGAAGTCACTGATGATGTTTGACTGTGAGGATCTTCTTCCCTCATAAATATGCTTTTTTTTTTGTTTTGTTTTCAAAGTAGTGAAGTTAAATCCTGCTTTCCAGGAAGGGCATTGATTTTCCATCACCACTAAGGAAGCTTCTTCAACAGAGAGGTGAAAAAACTGGAATTTCTATTGACATATCACAATCAAATGAGAGCCTTTGGCTATTTCCTCCAACCTACTGAAGCACCAGGGTGAAATAATACATCTTGCTGTATAAAAAAATGCTCTTAAAAATATTGTTGCTAATTCACTTTGGGGAGTTTGATCTTGAAGGGCCTCAGGTTACTGTATAATCTTAGAAAATTTTATTTTCCTAGGCTTCTGTTTCAGTGAGTTCTGAGGCAAACCATCAAATTCCATAAAACAGTTGTTACAGTACTATTAAACAATATGCTTTCCATAGCTAATCAATTGTGCTCATATCCAGTCTCAAGATTCATCTCTTCTTCTTGACATAAAGATTTTTAAAATTATTGCAACGTTTCTTTCATGATGTATTTCTTGTGCAACCTTACCTAGGAATCTTTTTATCACTGGAGGTAGAATTATAATGTATATAATTGGGTGCCTACAGCAAGATAAGTGCTTAAGTGAGGGGCTCAGACATTCTCATGGAAAAAGGTAGAGGCCTCTAGGAGGTCCCTGGAAACATCTTTTTTATTGATACAATTGATATACACGTATATTGGTATCATTGATATACGGTATTCCTTTGGCCACTAACTTAAAGTACATGAGTCTGAAAAACTGCCCCTGCCAGGAAGAGTTGCATGCATGCCTCGTTATGTATCACTAAGTTATTTAAAGTCTTGCTTGGAGTCAAATATAATTGATGACAAGAGCTCAAATAAAGAGTAGATGCCAAAGTCACCTGCAGGCCAGCCCAACTTTCTATGAAATTCCCTGAAACCATCAAGGGAACAACACTTGTAACCTCTGAAACATCCACAATGCAATGAACAAAATCAAAAACTGCGTAAAAAACAGAACTGAATTTTCTAAATCCTCAGAGTGCTCCCTGCTACAGCAGCCAGCTGACACTTGCATTTTTTTGCTTTGTTTGTCTTTAACGAGTGAAGTTCTGAATGCCTCAATCAATCCAGGAGACAAGAAAGCTTTTTTTTTGGCAAGTGCACAAAACCACGGATTTAGCAAGCTGATCCTTCATTCTGGGCAGATGCCAGCTGTTAAGTGAAAGCATGAGGTAAAAATGCAGGACAGAGTTTGGGAAGCCACCTGGGTTGTGCAGCCCTTGATGGATTCCTGGAGAGCTGCAATAGGGTTAACAGGATCACGTGAGTAAATGTCTCATTACTGGGCTGAGTTTTATATTTCAGCACCCCATCCAGAATCCCTGGTATAAATCAGCATAAACTGGCTGTGGATGTGGCACACTAATTTGTCAGATCCCACTTTTTTTGATGAACAGTAATCCTTTCTTCCTTCCCATTCTTGAAAATAAGAAGGCATTTTTGTGGAAGACTGACATTTCACTTCCAGTCTGTGCAGGGAAATGTATCTAGTGTTTGATTTTACTTGTACTCGTGTATCATTTCCTCTCCCACCTGCTGTCCTTGTTGAGCAAGAATTTACAGGTGCAAGCCCTTTGGGCCTGGGTGTCATGGTTAGCAACGTGGACATTAAAGCTCAGGTACTGTGACAGTTGTACTATGTCCTAGCATTTACTTCAGCAGAAATTGAAATACCTTAAAGAATAAATACTAACCTCAGACAACAGATTGTGATCCCAAATCAAATTCTGCAACTGAATTATCTTTGAAAATTGTTTCAAAACTTTCTTTTTCTTCACATAGCTGTCAAGACCCAATATAAGCCCTCAGGTTTTATTGCTGCTAAATTTTTCCTTGCAGTTAAAAGAACACTGATTTTTTTATCACACCAAGTTTCTTTTGAGGGAGGAAGGAAAATGGCAAATGTCTGAGATTCTAAACTGCTTATTTGGTTTCTGATACAATGAAGCTGACAGCCCCTTCCTGCTCTACAAGAGAGGAACCCCACAGAGTACAATATGTAGAAGCATATTGATATTCATTTATTTAGGTTGTTCCTCAGTGAGTTTGCTGGTGCGATATGCAATTTTTAGAACCAGGGTAGGTGGAAAAGTGACCTGAGAGTCATAGGATCTGGATTTAAGGTAGGATTGCATTAGTAAAATAACAGCATTATGATCCACAAGGCTGCTACTTAACTGTTATCTGGACTCCAAGGAAAT
Source organism: Irena cyanogastra (assembly GCA_013397155.1). Lineage (NCBI taxonomy): Eukaryota > Metazoa > Chordata > Aves > Passeriformes > Irenidae > Irena > Irena cyanogastra. The sequence goes on along the minus strand of VWZV01004138.1, from coordinate 28,346 downwards.
TCAGAATTCTACACTAAGTTTTGTGTATATATATATATATATATAGATAGATAGATACAGAAATAGGGAAAAAAAATCAGGAAAACCCTCTAAAGGTTCCGCTTGCTCTGTACTTGTACATATTTAAAGCTAGATCATGTTGTCCAGGTCTGTGAAATGCTGGGTTTTGAATATCTTCAAGGAGAGTCTCCATAACCCTTCTGCAGTGCCTGTTCTATCGATAACTGCTCCACTTGCAAAGGATTTTTTACTTGAGTCTCTTGGAAATTCCCCTTTTATGTCTTTGACTCTTGCCTTTTGTCTTTTCATTGTATAGTTTTGAGCAAAGTCTGGCTCAATTGGTGGTTGCAGAGAACTGTTAAATGCCTTTAGAGGAAACTTTTCCAGCCTAAACCAACTCAACATCTCCTGGTACACATTTTGCTCCAAACCCTACTCATATTATAACTGGATATGCATATTTAGAGCTTCTTGCTCTAAATATGCATATCCAGTGTCTCTTCTTCTGAGAGCTGTTAAATTCAGACACTTCCCTTTGTCCCAAGAGCAAGTTCCTGCATTTGGTGCTGCTGAACTCCATGAGTGTTCTGTCAGCTCATCTCTCAAACTTGTTGAGAGCCTCTGAACAGTGGCCCTGCTCCTCAGGACAGTGACAACTTCTCTCATCTTGCTGTCAACCCCAGGTTTGCTGTGGATGTATTCCCTCTGTCTGTAAAACTGAGTAATGGACAGGTCAAAATCTCCAGCTCAGAGACATCTGAAATTCTACCAGAATCACAGAATCAACCAATTAGGTTGGGAAAAATGTCTGAGATCCTTGAGTGCAACCTTTGACTGATCACCACCTTACCAACAAGAACATGGAACTAAGTAAGTGCCATATCCAGTCTTTTCCCAAACAACTCCAGGGGTGGATACTCCACCACCTCCCTGGGCAGCCCATTCCAATGTTTGAAAACCCAGTGTTTACGACCTGAGCTGAAACAGGATCTGGAATCAGGACACATCACCTTTAAGCAGTTTGATCAGAAAAGTGTAAAGAAAGGTTTGTTCAGCTGCTGAAAAAATACAGCAGCATTTGCTGTTTATTTTGAAGTGTAAGCAGAACAACTTCTTTTTAGAGGTTACATCTAAAATAAACCCTTGTGTCTGAATAATTGCAAACACACATTTTTTCCTCATTGCAACATGTTCTCTAATAAGGAGCCCATTGAGGTCAAGGAAAAGGTTAAATTCCTGTTGAATTTGCTTGACTTTATGGTAAAGTACTTGGGATTGATCAGGTCAGAGAATGGAGAGAAAAAGTGAGAAAGATCATCTTCCTGGGTAGTTCTCTGGGAGAAAAGCAGTGTGGGCTCCTCGGATTGCTCTCATATTTCACATTAGAAATGAAGCTCCATGTCTTGTCCTTGATTCCAGAAAGGACAAATTGAATTCCTCACCCTCTGTGCTTCCAGTTATTCTTTCATGTCTAAGTATCAGTCACAAGTAAATCACAGATGCCATGTGTTGAGCTTTTTCTTACTGTTGGCACGTGATTAACAAGCATCAGTGTCTGACATTGGAGAGAAGAAGCCTAAGTGGATTCTTACATAGGGACATTGAAAAAGCAAACTCTGTGAGATAAACAGTCCAAATAGTCTCCTGCATATATACCTTGAACATCTTTATAGGTTCTACTGGGGAAAATCCAAGAATCTGGAGTGGCTACAGCGGGCCAGATTTTGCACGCCAAAACCTAGAATCAATCAGTTAACAAAATAATTAGTTATAGATAATTAGTTAAAAATAAGTAGATTAATAGGAGACAAAACAAAAGGAATTATGGGGAATTAAACTTGACACTTGTCTTCCATATGAAATTAAAAATGTGGGAATAGATGGGAAGGCTGTCTTAGGAGTAAATATTTCATGGGGAATGATCGGGAACAGTCGAAAGTAGATGACTGCTCAAATTCAGTTAGACAGACATACTTTATTTTGTTTTATGGAAAGTCCAGCATCTAAATCACATTTAGAAATGTGGCTGTCATCAAATGCCAATACCAAATAGCAGAGGAGTGACATGAGCTTTTACTCACTCCTTAATTATTAATAGCCTTGTTTTGTAGAAATCAGACTTTAGGAAAAGCTGTCAACTCATACACAGAAGAAATTCAGTGGCAATTCACCTCCCTGTGAAGCAGTGGTTCCCAGGTTTACTCCACAGCTTGGGTTAGAATTTGTCTGGAGCCAGAAAACAGTTGCAAAGCAGAAGAGTTGGTGCTGCTTAGGGTGGGACCTTGTCTCTTGGTGCATCTGAGACTCCTACAGTCCTGAAACTCTGTGAACTATTGCAATAGACAAAATTATTCTCTGGGTACTTGCTACAACCAGGTGTGTGTCCCTGCAGTTGTAAAGCAAGAATGTCCAACCTGATCCCTTAAAAAAATTTATATATATATATATACACACATATGTATGTATTGCCTACATTGCCTGGATCCCAGGTGCTCAGTCCTGCCCAGTTGCTGGCCCTGCATCTTGAGACCTTAAAGCTGCCAACACTTGGACATAAGATTATAGAATCAGAGAACCATTTAAAGATTGGACATAAGATTATAGAATCAGAGAACCATTTAGGCTTGAAAAGAGCTCCAAGAACATAAATTCCAATTGTTAATCCATTTAAACAGTAAGATTCTCACTCCAGTTCATGGTCCACAGACCCACTTGCTCACACCAGACAAGCACATTGTGGGTCCCTGTAGTCCCCCTTAGTCACACGTTCTGCTCAGAGGCTGGCTCTTGGACCCAGAACCCTCTCACACAGAGACACACACGTGCAGAAGGGTCCCTCTAGACCTTTTGGATGCCTCAGTAACTGGCTGGGATGTCCTGGTTCCTTGATTAGCCAGCTCAAAGGCTGAGCCTCTCTTGATCCCAGACCATCTCCATATCAGTGCCCTTCTGTTGCACATCAGAGATCCCACATCCCAGGCACTGAATCCCTTTGTCTGTGAGGTCACGTGGATAACTGCTCCACTGTCCCACTGGGCGAGGCTTGGAGCAGTCCTGGAAGAAACTGGGATTCCTGTCTAAGGCTGGGGCTCCCCAGCCTGCATTTGTGTCTCTGGACTCCTCTGTGCCTGTGGAGGTGAGTCTTTAACCAGGTGATCTGTCTGGTCACTGTAAATGATCTCTCTGTTGCCTCTGGGTAAATTTTGAATACTGCCAGCACCGGGGAAATTCTGAGCCTGCCTGACACTCAACTTTACTGATTTTTTCCCTGCATTTTTCTAGTTGCTTCTTATACATTTCTTTTTTAAAAAGATGACTCTTTCATTTACTATTCTGCTGTAAACCCATGATCAGAGAAGAAATTGAAAGAAAGTGATATGTGAAAAAAACCCACACAAAACACAAAACCACCAGCCCAGCTAAAAGCTTTTTAAACATCCTGATAGTAGCAAGAGTTTATTGGTTTCTAGAGTACATAATAAAACTGTGTGCATGTCTATTTATTCTTATCAGTGAGGTTTACAAGCAAGTATCATCAGCAGGAAGAACAATTGCTACTCCCCTGTTCCTCTCATTCCCCACTTTCATAAGTTATTCCTGTTTTGTCTTCAGCAAAATAGCATTAGACTTTAATAACAATGGTATCAAAACCTTCAGACATTCTCAGCTAATTCATAACTAATAAATAAGGTACTTTATGTGCTCTGTACTACCATGAAATACACTGGGGGAGAGGGAAAACAGGGAAATTAGTTTCAATAAGTAAAAGGAATGGGTTATTGAGAAGGCAGCTTCTTCCCAGAAAGAGTAAATATTACTATGTGGAATAATTTTTAAAAACTATTTAGTAGTTTCTCTCCCTTTATTTTTTTTCCTTAGAAAATCACTCACCAGCTAAACAAATGAAGGGTGTTGCTAAATTGAAATCCTTACTCAATGCTTGAGACATTTCAAAGCTTTAATGTGTGAGGGTTTTTTTCTCATTTCTCCCTTTTGACACACACATTCTCCTTTCTGTTTTTTGCTGGAAGGAGTAATAAATATTTAGGTTACCCACACAATTAATCAAGATTCATTTCAATTCCTCATATCTTTTGTAACTGGCTCCATCTCAACATGGTCAAGGTGCTCACTTTGCTTGACCAGTCTCTATATCCCAGAAAGACTAAATTAGAAGTTACAATTTTGGGGCAGGGGAGAAACAGGGAACCAAAATGGCTTCACTAAAGCAAAACATACCAAGGAAGCCCTAATGATTTCATGTTTGGAGTACACAAATATCACAAAGGCAAAAACATGAGCTATGTACATTTCCAAGAGTAAAAATGTGACAAACTTTTAAAAGCAGACAAAGCCAAGTAAGAAACCAATGTGTCCCAGACTGGCACCAAAATAGGAGATTTATCTGACACTGAGACCCAGCAGAAGGCTGATGCCTTTGAAATGAGACCAGAGATCTGAATGCAACAATTTTTACTGCCTTGTACCAATCCTGTCACAGGAGGGATATTCCCAGGAACATTATTAAATTGTGAACAACAATTGTGTATTGGGTCCTCACTAACTAATGGCTCCAGCTACTGTCTAAACTACACTTGTGTAAGCACCATTGTGCCAGCCTTCCCTTTGCACTGACCTGTCCACTGGGATATAACTTCGGATGCAGATTGCCCCTTTCACATATCCATTTCCTTTGCCTGTTCTTTCTCAGGTCGACTTCACAATTCTCATTTCCAGAGCTCTCTGTGTTGAATTCTGCAGCCTGGTTTTAGGGTGTGTTTGTGGCCGGATATTAACATCTTATTATTAGCTGTTACTGCAGAAAAGTGAATTGGGGACTAGGGTTTGGTTAGCCTTGCACAATGTTCACAGCCAGATTAAATATCTCAGCTCCTTTTACAGTCAGTGGAGTGAAGCATTTCCTTCTTGGTGCAGTACAGCTCCCACTGAAGTAGTTGGTTAAAAATAGGACAGAGAAATAACTCGCTGAGAAACTTAATATCTCTGCTGAAGAGAATAAGGAACAAGCATGATAAGCTTAGCTGTAAATGCCTTATTTAAAATGAAGTTAGTTGAAGCCCATCTTCGTCTTCTGGTCAAAAAAAAGCCTTATTCCAGCTGTAGTTCCTTTCTTCTGTAGCAACCTCTGGCTCAAAGCACAGGCCTGCAGACAGGCATAGCTGAGCTGGCTCAAACTCTGGCACCACTAAAACCATGGTCACTGATTTGTTTCTCCTGGCATTTGGAATGGGTTAGTCCAGGTAGGGGTCATTTCTCTTTTCATGTCTCACTGGTAAGGAAGGAAGCTTTGGAATTATATGAACCCCTGCTGGAATGCAGCATAAATATCAGAAAGTGGCAGAAAATTTACCTACCCTCTCATCCTTATGTGAAGAGACAAGTACACAAAACCTGCCACAATTAATCATCTGCTTCCTAACCAGCTTTGGTCAACCTGAGAAGCCTAGGGCTGTTGTTGCCCTAATTCTCTGCAAGAAGCAGATCTATATTCCTACTTACATGCAAACTGGTCCTTCAAATCACTGCACTTTTTGCATAGATGAAAAAAGGAAGCCAATCTGATGATTTAGTGACCCAGTCCCAAATGGCAGTGCAAATGATCTTTCATGGCAAATCCTGCAAGGTCTCTTATTTCTCCCTGGAAAAATTAAATTCTTTTTCCTTGAATTTAAAAATAAAATTTACCTATAAGGTCTTTACTAACTTTAGTGTAAAAAAAAAAAGCCACCTTTTTTGTTTGGTAGCTTGGATTTTTGTTTATTTTTCTCCAACATTCCCACAGACTGCTATTGTCAAAATGCTTGTATAGGTGTCATAGTTTTCAATCCTTGATGAATATATGCCAGCATGATAAAAAACTGAATTGAGTTGGTCATAGCCTACAGTTAGATGACTGTGCAGGCCCTTATTCTTGTTGTCCACAATTTAGTTCACAGACTGTGCCACTCAGTCCTTGAGCCAGTCTGCAGCTGCTGCTTCATCTTAAGTGCCTCTCCTGCCCAAGAGAATTCTGCAGTTGCTAAAGAACAGCCTTCTCTTGCCTTGACCCATCATTGCTGCCCCTTTCTGGATGAGTTCTAAAGCACTGTTGCATCCAATCAGGGATAAAACTATTTATTTCCTGGGCTCATTCTGTTAGGCATGTTTGTTTCTTGTATCATGTTCTGACACCCTGTGTGACTCTTGGGGTGTCCAGTGCAGAGCCAGGAGCTGGGCTCTATGATCCTTGTGGGTCCCTTGCAACTCAGGTTATTCTATGATTCCATTCCACTCTCCTGCCTCCTCCAGGTTGTTCTGTGGGAAATAAATGAGCATTTGTCCTTAACATAAGCACAGAACCTTACAGCCTCTCATCCCTGGTCGCTTGCACCAGGGACTGAGGGAATATTTTCCTGCAAGTCTGAAGGGTGTCATAAACATTACCAAGTTTCAAAGGAGGCATCAACTTGCTCTGTATTTCACTGTGGGCTCAAATTTCCCTTATTATTCACATTTCATGCAAATTGGTTTTGTCCCTGGCTGGATCCTGAACTTGTCTCAAAGAAGCTGCATCCCTGATGTCAGGTGGTTTCAGTAGAGCCCATGTTTTTTTCCAGATGGATCCTACACCAAGATAAGAGGCTTTGTGGACTAATAAAAGGGCAATGCCACCACTGAATTACCAGTGTGGCTTCCAAGGATAGGCAATATGCAACATCACCTCCATGTTTGCAAGGAACACTATGAAACTGCAGCACAGCCACCTCCTTGTGTGGAAAAATAAGTGCAGGCAAGCACACACACAGATTGTGTCCTAGGAATGCTGTAGGGCTCCCGGAGCACACTAAGACTAAATGCCAAATGGTGTAGGAGCAGAAGTCAGGCCCAGAGAGGAGTAATTCTAAAAGCATGGAAGTAAGTGAATTAGTTTTTGCTGTTAAGCCCGGGGTAGAGAGTTCTCTTCCTACTGTGGTCCCCAAAGATATTACTGCTCTAAAGTTCTAAAAAATCACCATTATTTTTCACTCCACTTTTAGTAATAAGCTCTTTTCTTTTTTTTATCTGAGGAGGGTTTTATTTAAAATGTCTTGGTTTGCGTTTAATGTGGAAAATTCAGAGAACCGAAATTTTCAAAGTTTGCATTCATAGCAATTAGCAACAGCATTATTACACTAGTCAAAACAAACTGAAACAGGTGTAAGAATATTTTGGATGACTGCTATGACGTATTTTGTCATCCCACTGCTAGAATGAAAAACATATAATCACTATTCTCTCTATTTCTTCAAAAGAATTTAATCAGTAATTTTCTAAAGAGACTGGAAAAAACTCACCAATCTAGATTGTTCTTCTGGCAAATTTACATTGATTTTTAAATACCTTTTTCTCAGATTCCCAAGTGTGCTTTATTCAGAGTATGAAAACTTTTCTTACTAGTTTCCTTTCTGAAATCAAATGAACAGTAAAGAATGTTTTGATTTTTCTTAACGAACTAATTGATTTTAGGCAATTAGATGGCAACACTAACAGAAATAACTAATCAGCTAACTGTCCAGTATTTCCTATAAAATTTCCCTTAGAATTCTAGAAAAGCTTTGGATTACATTTCTTGATGTGCTTATCTTACTTTTTTAACAATGCAGTTTTCCATGCAAAAAATACTGAAAGAAACGACAAGGCAGGTTCCTGCAAATATAATATCTTTATTTCTTTCAATATATATTTTTGCCTGAAGCTATAACTGTTCATGAGACCCTAATTAAACTTGATATTTCTAGATTTACTTAAGCAGATTCCTTTGTCCTTTTGCTTCTCTCTTTCTAGCTTAGTCTTTGTATTATTACCATGAAACACACCAATAATCCGTAGAACTATCACTTTTAAAGAGTTGCTTGGATCCACTGAACAATTTGCCTGCTTAAAATTATTCAAATGCTTATGCATTCTTCTGGCCTTAGAATATGCTGCTTAATACAAGCAAGATCAAATCATCTATGGAGCCACACCAGTCTTTTTTTGTGGGATCCTATCCAAATTTAATGATTCTCTGGTTTCTGTGCTTCAAACAAAAGCAGGTAATGATCAAACTCTTTCCACTGCTGTAAAAGCAGCACAACTCCTTTCTCTGACCTTATTCAGGATTGAATTATCTCTTCAAATACCTTAGTCCAAGGAACATGTAGCTGATGTATGAGTTTAAGACTTCCTGGATTACAGACTGAACATCACAAACTTAATTAAAGTGAGAAAGATCTGAAGGATCTCATTCATTTTTAGAAATATCTTCAGTCTAAAATCTGGAACTCTGAGATGTGGCACCCTTGGGATACAATTAAACACTCACCTCAATATGTCTCTCAGAGGAGCATATACTTATAATTTCTAATATTAACATGTATATAAGTTCTTATAATAACATAGATTTACAATTTGCCTAACATGGTTGTGGTAATTTCAATTCCTTATCCAAAGAGACTAATATACTGATATCTATGTATTTTATATATATATATAAAATATATATACACATGTTTGTAATATGTATACATGTATATGAAAAGAACACCTTATCAGGTCAACTTTAAGGCAATTGATTTGACCACATCAGAGTGAAAAATGTAAGATTCTTTCAATAATGGCAGATAGAATCAGAGGAGCACTTCTTGTATTTCAAAAGATTTTTTTAAAGAAACATATTTTCCAAACAAAAAATGAAAAGCATTTGTTATAGTGCCATAGAGGCAAATATTAATCAAGGTACAAAAGGTGGAGTGCAGACAACAACTGATACACAAAGAATTAGTGGAGCTCAGTGAGTTGCGTTGAAACATTATTGAATACAAAATCCTCCATTATCACTGAAGTCAAAAATTATGTTTTCTGAAAATACAAAAAGGAAAGGAAAAAGAAGGAAGAAAAAGATAAAAATAACATTTATTATATCAAAATAGAACTTTTAAATATGGTTAAAAAAGAGAGCAATGATTTCTGATTTCCCGAACATCTTGACTCTGAAGCTTTTCAGAAGTTATAGCATAAAGACAATATCTCTATTTAATGTATCATTTGATAAGATTTAGGAAGGAATTTTTATAAAAAAAGATTTTTTCTGATGGGTGAAGGCTTTTGTCCATGAAGATGTTTATAAATACAATTATTTGGATGAACTCATCTTGAAACCGCAGAATGCTAATTAGGAATGTGACTGTTCCACAATTCACTTCCTAGTGGAATGAAATGGTTAATACTTGCAGTGACACTTCTTATGTACAACAATGCTTTTTTTTTCACTTTTTTTTTTAAATACAGCAGTATTTTTTTGTATTCTCTTCAGGCAGAAAATATAACTTAGCACAGAAAATAATTGGTACATTATTCATGTTAGCCCTTTGGGACTGGTTTCATTCTCTTTTAAATGTTACTGTTTAGCTAGGTTGCCTTTGAAACCAAAACAAAATAAAAAAAAGGAACTATCTGCATTTTAAAAGTAGACTGCTGAGATGGAAACTCATGTATCCCCCTGACAGAGAGGGGACTTGCTAGGTCTCTAATCAAAATATTATTGACAACCTTTTCTTTAAATGACAGTGGAATACAAGGAGAGTCACTGTGCTTATTCTGTTTAGGTACAATTATACCATGTTTATATTTGGAACACTATTTCTCCTTGACTTTCTAAAATGTCACTAATTCATAAAGAGTGCTTGATGGTTAAATTAGGATCTTCTAGAGAAGCATCACATCAGGATATAAATAATCCACAGAGAAATTTCATCTGCAGGTGCTGGAGACACAGCCCAAATGTCATGTCATCCTGGTTCTGCCATTTACCAATAAGAAGGAAGTGGTTAATGGTCAGTAGCAGACTCGTTTACAGTGGCTTGTGGCAAGGTGTGAAACCTAGTGAAAAGTGTTTAGGGAAAGGACTAAAGACACAAAAAGGAGAGTTTAAGATGGCTCTTGATGGGTAGGCTTAGAAAACAGAAGGCAAAAAGAAAAAGGTGCCTGTGTGAGCAGGTTGATGGCCAGATCTCTTTTCTGGCTGAGCATTTTGCCTTATCAAGTCAGTCTAGCCTGTATTGTCATTAAATTTTAAATGCAACTGTCTTCCATGGGCATGAGTTTTCTGTTTTGAGTGTAAGAAATCCATGCACAATTCAAATAGGACCAGGCAACAAGAAGAAAAGAGATCGCAGGACAGCAGCTGGAGGAGACCAGCTTCTGAGCTGAGGACTGGGCAGAGTGCATGAGACTCCTTGATGGACACACATTCCAAACAACAACTTTCAGATCTGATTGACAAAGGGTTTTAGAAGAAGAATTTAGCTGTCCTTGCTGATGTTCCTGCAAGTGATGCTTGTGATTAGATAGGTGTAAATAAAGGCACTATTCTCTGTCTTGGTGTGGGTGTAAATATGCTCAGCTTCTCTGTCTGCATCTGGAGCCACCTCCTAGAAGGGCTGCGTGGGGGATGTGGTGAAGCAAAGGTTTTTTAAGTTCAGTCTCAGTTCCTAGAAAGAATATGGAGCAAATCCCCGCTCCCTCAGGATCATCTTCAGAGACACAAAGAACAAGGTGCCTGGGAATTGCAAGTGGATTTGGCAAGAGTTACATGTTTAGGCTGAAGAAGAGAAGGCTCAGAGGACATCTAATGGCTGTTTACCCCAAGCTGAGGGGTTACAGGGGACCTGAAGCCAGACTGTGCTCAGAGAAGAATGTCAAAATATGGACAAAAGTTGCCCAGATAGGCTTTTGAGAATATTTGGAATATTCTTTGTGATCTTCAACACTCAATTCTTTAAGGCTCTATAGCAACTTGACCTTACCTTGGAACTGATCTAGAGCAAGGATAGAAGTAGAATTTCCAGAGGTCTCCTCAAATGTGCATTTTTGATGGTTATATGATCACACTTGATCTATGGGAAATGCACTTTTTTCATGTCCCTGCCCATGGCAGGAGTGTTGGAACAAGATGATGTTTAGTGTCCCTTCCAACCACCAGAACCATAACTCTGTACATGCCAAGTCCTAAAGAAAAATGCAAGAAACCTGTTTTGGCCCTCATGATTCACCTATCTTGTAGATGAAGTCTCACCCAAGTTTCTGGTATTTCAACTTGTTTAACAAGTGAATAGGCAATGGAAAATCTCTCCCTTAATTTCTACAATAATTAAATTAACTAACCTCACCTTGGAGGATCTTTGTGTCCAAGCATACTGAATCCTGCAGCCTAAAATAAATTTTATGGTTTTTCATAGGTCATATCTAAACTGTAATTGTGGCAGAAAACAAATATTATCTGCCCACTATTTATCTCTTGTTTTGGGAGATAATAAATACTTGCTAACTATTTGGCACATCTTGAAATTACTAATGTTGTCATTGTACTATGGACATCTCAGAGCCAAAATTAGGCTCACCCAGAAGTGGTATGGGAGCAGCTGTGCAAAGACTACCACTCCTAATCCACTGCATAACCCACTATATCCCATTTGCAAAGGAAACAATCTCCTGATTGCACAGAGTAGTGCCAAAGTCCATGACAAGCATCATCTTTCTAAAAAGCTTTTAAACTTGAAGAGATCTCATGAGGAAAAATGGTTTATTAAACTAAGCAGAAAATTTTTACATTTCCACACAGTGTTTCTGTATTTTTTATGCTCTAAAGGCTGCTACCACATACCAATCAAACCAAATGATTGAAATAAATGCATCAGTTTGGTCAGCAATTGGATCTTAAAGAGGTTGGACAGGAGAACATACACAGGGAAGGCACCTGTGTGTTTATCTTACCATGAGACTTCAAAGGACAAAGGCATTTAGAGCCAGGATATGACACCATTATTGCAAAAAATAAATAATATGCTGAACCTCTATCGCTAAAAAATCAAGTTTCATTTAAGCAAGGTTAATGATATTTTAGTTGTAACTTTATGGGAGTTTGGGTCCTTAGGGGATTTCTCACATCCCTCTGCTGCTCAGGTCCTTTGTTTATTACTGATGTTTTTGGTTCAGTTTTTTCCTTTTGTTTTTTCCTTTTGTTTGTTTTTTTTTCTTTGCCTTCTATACTCATAAGGTACTTTTTAAAGCTTACAGGCACTATGTAAAGCAACTTTCTTCTATCAAGATGCTTTATCACATGTGTCATGGATGCTTGGCTCTCACGTCACATATCCTTTCACTTCTGGCTTCCAAACTGGGCCAATTTGTGTTGTCACTGAGTTAGGTTAAATACAGGTAACACATTCTGTGTTACAAGGTCAGTGTTTTCTCAGTTCCTTTCCTGGCAACACTGAGCTCAGTTTGTTTTAGGGCTGACAGCACTCTTTGTGTATTTATTACAATTTCTGTTGAGGAAAAATGTAGGAATTTCTCTCTGCAGGCTGGACTGTAGATTTGAATGAAGAACAATTCACACGAATTATCTAGAGATTTTAAATCTGCGAATTTCTGATTCTGGCATGTTCTGAACCTGAGTAGAGGATATGCTCCTGATCACATCTAAAGTGCCCCTTGAAAGACTGGGCTTTCAGAAGAATAGAAAAGGAGAATATATTGCTGCTAGAACCTGCTCAGGACTTCTCTGCACTTAGGAAAGGGCTTCTATATGCTGGTTTTTTCTTGAAACCCTTGAGATCCAAATGAACCAAACAAAGTCAGCTGAGCAGAGACATTTATTTTTCTCCATGGCACAGAGCTGAAATATGCATATTTTCTTTCATAGAGATGCCTCATGCCCACAGAATCTACACAAACTTCCAAAAGTGATACATATAAAAAGGTTGGCAGGATTAGGCCATGAAGGCACAGCTTTTCAGATGAATTGTTTCTGTCAGAGAAACAAACAGAGAGGCTTAGAAGGGCAAGCAACAGGGGGAAAAGCTACAAATTTTTTTTCGTCCACACAAACTTGCTGTCTTTCTGAAAGAAATTGAGATATGCCTTGAAGTCTTGCAAGGATTTTACTCATTTTTTCATATGAAAAAATTTGAAGCTTCATGCAATACAAGACAAAGAAAGAGGAAGGTGAAAGGATATAAAGGATATTGAAAAAAAATCTGTTTCTATGTTAAACTTTGGGGCAAAGTATTTTTACAATGTGCTACAGTCATTGCAGAACTTCATCAATTGTGAACATGTTCCCAAAACTTTCCAGTGAGATAATAAATACTACACATTACATGCATCACAGAAACTGAGGAGCAAAGAGATTTGGAACCCAGTGAAGGGAATTATGAAATTACATCTATTAAAAATTTATGGGAAAATATTTCTTGTCAAATGATGGATGACAGCAGTATAAATTTGAAATTAGAGTGAGAAAGTAAACAGTTTAATGACAAAAGACCTAAACAGAACAATTGTAGTCTTAGGATACTAAATGTTCATCTTGACCCAGTCACTATTTGTCTGGAGACTTTGGCTCAGGCTTTTCTGTGTGTCCAATCATATGATGAAACTGCTTTTTCCACTCCTTCCTTGTTGCTTCTTTCTGGCGTGATGAGGTCAGTAATAACCATGAATTTGATTCAGCAATATTAAGGTATCCTTTTTTTCACTGAGCATAGACAATGGATGTGTTGCTATTTTTCAGTTATCAATTTTCTTTGAATCTACAAATTCTGTAAAATAAAATAATATCTATTACATTTGCAGCATGCCCTGAAACAAAAGGATATACCATAATCCCAGTAGTGGAACTGGAAAGGCTGTTTATACACAGAAGCATGTTGAAACATGAAAGTAACTATCAATAAATAATGGAAATTGTTTTAATTTTTTTTCAGAATTTCCAATTCAATTCAAGACATCTCCAGTGTTACAAACTTGGGATTTGAACATGCAAGTCTTAAACAAGAAGTTACACTTCCCCTCATTTTTAATAATGTAAAAGATGTGCTAATCCTCTCCTAAAATATTTACCTTTTTGTCCTAAGACAGAGATATCATCCAGATATGATGATCAAAACATTAATTTTTAAATTTCATTATTAACTCAAAGTATAGACTGAGTTTCTCTGGTTTTGGGAGTTTTTTAGTAGCAGCAGCAATTTCATTGAATTATGGTTTCTCATGCCAGCTGTAGTAATATGATGTAATTTTATGGTCAAGGGCTTGCAAAAATAGATATGATTGTCACTGTTACAATGTAGTGGGGTGAACCAGCAACCAGAGCTGAGCTGTACATCCTAAAGGGTTCATCAGAATGTCTCTGGACATTGCTGGAGCCAGGATTTCCCCTAACGTCCTTCAGATGTCAACAAAAATGTCACGTAGATCTACAAAAGGAGATCTTTATGTTTCTGCTGTGGTGATTTGAAATGTCTTTATAGGAAGTGTCTGATAAGCCTTCATTAATGCAACTCTAAGCGCTTGAAATAAAAATCCAGTGTCTAATTTTAGAAAAAAGTACAAGTGGGAAAGAATCAGTGTAGTTATTGCAGATCTGCTTTCTTATAAATCACTGAAGTAGCAACCTTTTTGTTCTCTACTTTTAAATAAACACCATGTCCCATAAGCATAGATAATTATAAAGCAGTCACACTTCCATGAGGCTTTATTATCTTGTTCATATATATGAAAGATTATAGTCTGAAAGCTAACTGATTATCTAGCCTAAAACTTAAAACGTATATTCTAAAATAAAAATATATTACTCCTATTTCATAAGAAGGGCTTTTATATAAACTAGATATTTTAAAAAACAAATGGTGTAAAACGCAAACATTCACTCATAAGAAAAAAATTGACTAATTAGTGAAGAGCATGAAATTACAGGGTCTGAAACTTAAATGGTGTGGTTGTTTCCAGAAAAAAAAAAAAATTGCAGTCTGGCTGAAATGAAAAGAAGCAGGATCTGTCTCTATTTCTGACAACACTGCCATGAAAATGAAGAAAAAGCTTTTCAGTTTCATTTTTTCTGTCTTTTTTTTTCTCCTTGCCCATGTAGATTACTACATTTTACATTATCTAGGGAATTAATCTGAGCTGGCACCTCTAGATTATACTGTAATACTAAAAGATATTAATAACTTCAGCATTTATCAAGAATTTAGAAATTCAGAGAAAAATCTGATTTCCTTTAAAGTGCTGACATAACTGAAAGGAAGATACTTCTCAGTGACATTGCATGAAAGGACAAGAGGCAATTGGCATAAACTGAAATACATGGAATTCCGTTTAAGCAGAAGAAAAAAGCAGTTTTTAACTGTTAGCTGAGTAAAACACTGGAATAGCCAGCAGAGGGAGGCTGTGAAGCCTCCATCCCCAGGGACGTTGAATCTCCAATCAGATACAAACCTGGCCTACTTTCTTTAGCCATCCTCCAGTGATGCCTTCACACTGGGTCTGTATTTGTTCTTTATCTTAAAATTTCGTCTAAATAACCTTTCATTGCTCATTCATCTGATATAACTGAGGTATCCATCTTGTCTTGAACTGAACAGCTTTCAAGAGATGAGATTGAAATTTAGGCTTGAAGCTCAAGTAAGACTTGAGGCTTAACTTTCCAGCTCCCTGATGGTCAAAGCATGGTGTTAATAATGCCAGAGCTGTGGGTTTGATCCCCCTATGGGCCATTCACTTAAGAACTGGACTTGATGATCCTTATGGGCTCCTTCCAGCTCAGAATGCTCTGTGATTCTATAGTTCTGGAAATTGAATGACCCTTGATCCAAAAGTTATATATCAGTTGTCATTTTTTGTGTTGCTTTGTAGGCAATTTAAAGAAGTAGCTTGATACAATAACATGAATTTGGATTCAGAAAAATGTATACACACAGCACAGGCACCATTTTTTGTAAGCATTAGAACAGCCTACCTACTATGAGAAAGGTATTTTTCATTTTTTATCTCCGCAGTAAAATGACGGTTTTGAACTTAACTAGCAAAATTTGATAGTGGTGTCAACTTCCTTTTTACATTTCCTCTAAGTCTTCCCTAACTAAGAGTGGGAGAGCAAACACAAACATACATCACACTGTTTCTGCTCTTGAGATCCCTTTGTCAAAAAGATGCCCCCCCTAAGGTTTGATGAGAAAAGTGAAGGCTGCAGGCTGTGACGGCTTGTGTTTGTTTGGATTTTTTTTTTGTGAAGCTTGCTCTTTTCTTTATCAGAGTGAAATATGTTGGGTAGACGGGTTGTTGCTGTGCTAATCACCACCAGCTGCTCGTCACTGTCACACAACTACAGGTGCAGCAGTTTTGCTGCTGAGCTCTAGGCCTTCAATCTGCTCTTCCAAAACAGCTCAGCAACAAAAACTTTTCTTTCCTCTCCTTTGTAAATATTCAAGGAACTCATCTGAAAGGCTTTTTTTTATGCAAAATACATTACCCTCTTCAATCTCTCAGGATTTTTTTGCTCAGTAAAAAAGTATAGTATGTTAAACAATAGTGGTGACTGGATAAGAAATGACAATCACTGTGCATCCTGTTTGACAAATATGTTCCTTTGCATGTTATTTCTTGTCTCTTAGTAGGGGTTCTGACAGAGGAAATTGAAGCAATATTTAAAGGACGCATTCAATCTCCCTCTTCATCCTAAAGGACCATAGCAAGACAGCAAAATGGTAAACATGAATAAGGAAAGTAACTGTGTAAATCAGCAGGTACATTAATAGAAGATAAAAATAGTTGCATATACTACTAGATTAATCCTCCAAGGAATACGATGGTAAAATATTCTTTTACTATTTCTTCTGGCCAACCAATGAAAGAAAACATTATTTGTTCTCTGTGCAGGGAAAAGAAATGCTAATGTCTAGTTTTATCCAAATAATATACAATACAAGGTATATATACAATCCACTTTGTCATATCTAGCAATTTTGAGTGTGTTGCTGGCAAGTACCATCCCATTAGAGCTGAGAAAAAGATGTTTATTAATATCTACACTATCCATCATCCTTTGATTCCAAACTGTCTGCTTCTAAACCACTTTATTTAGGATGTCTGCATAGGTTTGTGTAGTTGTGGTAGGTGTTCTTGGATAAATATTTCTCAGAGTTATAACTTAATGACAGTGTCTACTGTCCTGGTTTTCATTGGGATGATTTTCTTCTTGGTAGCGGGTACAGTGCTGTGTTTTGAATTTAGCATGAGAATGTTGGTAGCACACTGATGTTTTGGCTGTTGCTCAGTAATGTTTACTCTAAATCAAGGACGTGTCCTGCCAGAGAAAGTGTTCAAGAATCCATGAGGGAGCATGGCCAGGAAAGGTGAACCAAAAGGATATTTCGCAAAGGGATATTTCACACAGGAGAATGTCATACTAGTAAATAGACTGGGGGGAGTTGTCTGAAATGAGGGAGTTCTCTGGGAGCCACCAATTACTGATCAGGCTCCAGCTGGGCATTGGTCAGTGGGTGGTAAGCAACAATATTTCACATAATTTGTTTGTCTTGAGTTTTACACCTCCTTCTCTCTCCCCTAGTAATTTCTAACATTAGTATTACATTTTATTATTATAATTTTATTGATACATTTAATTATTTCACTATTAGCATCTTATTTTGTTTGAATTATTAAACTATTTTGAATTCACAAAGTCTATATCTTATTTCGGATTCTCCTTCCCACGGAGGGATGCAGAAGAGGTTGTGTGGTACTTAGGTGCCAGCTGGGGTTTACCTGTGCCATCTACACAATAAAACCCTTCACAGTTAGAATCATGGGATTTGAAGGTTTGGAAGGGAGCCTTAAGATCATCTAGTTCCAAACCTCTCTACTGTGGGCAGGGACACCTCCCACTTGACCAGGTTGCTCAAATCCTTATCCCACCTGGCTTTGGGCACTGCCAGGACTGGGACATCGACAACCTCCCTGGGCAACCTGTTCCAGTGTCTCACCACCCTCACAGTAAAGAATTCCTTCCTAATATCTAACCTAAAATTCCCCTCTTTCAGTTTGTACTCATTACCCTGTGTCCTATCACTGCAGTTCTGATGAAGAGTTCCTCTCTGACTTCCCTGCAGGCTCCCTTCACATCCTGGAAGATTGTTATGAGTTCTCAATGCAACCTTCTCTGCTCAACACTAGCAGCACTCATTATCTTGCCAACAATTGAATTTCCATCCTGTTTACTTGTTGTTACTAACTATATTCTTAAGCATAAAACTAGGTCTTTGTAGTTCTTTTTTTCCCAGAAGAAATAAATTTCAGGGGTTTAGTAGATCAAATCAGGGGCTAATGCTAATTTTTGGGTTTTTTTTTCCTTTGTTCTTTATCTGGCAGAAGGTAACCTTGATGTGTTGAAAATGCCTGTAAAATCACAGCACATGCAGTACCAGATCAAGGTACTATTTAATGAGCAAAAGGAAGAGAAACTATTTTGCAAGTAATTTATAAAGACCTTAAATGCCTAATGAGCTCTGTTACCCACAGCAGTGGAGCAGGGGTGAGTGGGGAAGAAGACACACACCAAAAAAACAACTAACCAAGAAGAGAAAATATTATGAATGACAATCATAACAGGAGCATTTGTGTAGTCCTAAAGTAAAATGCAATATGAGATGATGGTTGTCATATTATACCAGAGAGACTGCCTCACTCTTTGTTTTGCATTTTTGGTGGTGGTGTTTTGCTGTGTTTTGTCTCCTGGACTTGCTTTCAAAATAAAGTATCAAACTTTTTATAACAGTTGTGTAATTCACTTAGTTGAATGCCAGGCTTTTCTTTCAG
Organism: Irena cyanogastra; assembly: GCA_013397155.1. Taxonomy (NCBI): domain Eukaryota; kingdom Metazoa; phylum Chordata; class Aves; order Passeriformes; family Irenidae; genus Irena; species Irena cyanogastra. The sequence continues at coordinate 9,668 of VWZV01004138.1, read as the reverse complement.
AAATCCTGACAACACTAATCAGAATGAGAAGCAGACTAGACCTACAGGACCATCAGCTGCCACTGAAGATAGGACAAAAAAACCCCACTGTTCAGATGAATAGTCTTTTTTATTCCTTCTTTCTTACTTGCTGAAAACAAAGCAGAGGCATTGATAGAACAGAGAGAGGAAACAACACCAACCAGAAACCAAAGTATTTTGAGAAATTAATAGTGTGTGGAAAGTCTCATTTTAAGGAAAAAATCACAACAGCAAGAAATTCAGTCTAGGATCTAAAATTCTTTCATCCATCTGTCACTAATTAAAAAGACTGTCAAAGAACATATGGTCTGGAAACTACAGGGAGTTAAAAAAGAAAACCAAAGGAGCTGCACTAAGAGAGCACTTAAATAACAGTTTTCAGTAAGTGCCTGACAAATCCCCAGAAAGGTAGGTAAAGGACAAGAGGGTGACTTGGAATGAAAGACCACAAAAAATTCAACTACTATTATGAATTTCTTTCTTTTTTCTTATATTGCAGATCTCAGAAGTGATAAAAAACTTCCTTTGGAAAACACAACAGAAACAGGCAGAGGAAAGCCAGACTCCTGTGAGTTTGTGTGACAATGTTTTTCCATGAACATTTTATAATTGCTTTTGTTTATCATTTCTTCCTCTAAATTGTGCTGAGTGCTGTATTAAAAAATCATGATTGATTTTTTCTGTGCCTTTACGTTGAGTTCATTATTAAAGAATTTAGTTTTCAAGAACTTAAAACCTGTCTTTCAATAATAATGGTCTCTAATAGCTTAAGATTGAACAGCAAAATGAGAGAAGAGAATGCAATATTTCGGTTTAATAAATAACATTATGTGAAAAGTATTACATTTGGAATTTTAAATGAATATTTTTTATTACCACCACTTATCGTAGACAGAATCTAGTTCAGTAGTCACATATCACTTTTTCTTTCTTTAGCATTTTGCATAATGGTGTGTATCCTTTAACAGCATAATCATACCTTCCTCATAATTCAATCTTATTGCATTTTGAGTTTTATAGGAGGAGTATTACATTACTCTCCAATCTATCTTTTCTGCTTTTCCTCTTCAGAGAAATTTTCCACTCCTTATCAACCCTTCTTCATGTTCATCCATATTCCTAGCAATTCTCCTTTCTCTCTGGCAGAAGTTTTTTTAGGGGAAGGAAACGTGGGATAACCAAGTAGTTAGTCTGCAGGACATGTGTCCTTATCAAGAATTTTTTAAAAAACCACACAACCCTCAAAACCCACTATTTTTTCTAACCAAGACTCTTCATCTGGAAAAGTCCTTTAAATTAAGTGTCATGGTTTAAAACCAAATAAATAAAAGCTTGAAAAACCAAGAGAATTGCTTTATTTGCTTAAAAGCATTTATTTTTCTTAATAATGTTGAAAAACTACTGACTTTATAAGCTTTTTGATGGTTAAAACATATAAAAGATCATTGCAGAATCAAAACTTTTTAAAAGTTACAAAAATATACCATATTTGGTACGTGAATGCTTCTTCAAAATTTAATTCATGAAATGTGATGAGTTGCACATTTGGTTTTTTTTCTTTTTCTTTCATTTTAGGAATTGCTTCCAAAATCTCCAGAAACCTAAACTGTGAACATTACTTGCAGTTGAGCACATCCATATATAGCAGATCCTTTCTTATGTGTTCTCAATTATCCATCATTCACAGATTGCTGGGAGCTGAGGAAGTGTATACAATAGGGGAGTGAGAAGGGAAGATGCCACATGCATTTCCTCTGCTCTTATACATTTCCATAGGCATTTGCTGCTGGTAAAGAACATTTCAAGACAAGACAGAACTTTGATCTGATTCAACAGAGGTGTGACTTTCCCCTGCTGCTCTTCTCTCTAGATAGATGCCACAGACCGGAAAAATACCAAGTTCACAACTGACTAGTCTTGAACAGAACACAGTAAAATACCCACAGGCTTTGTCCAAGACATTAACCCCTCAAATTCTCAAAACCTCAAAAATTTACATTTTTGACAAAGATAATTTCTAGTTTTAGTCTTTTACTCTGCCTGTACTTCCTAGAGTCCTTCAGGATCTTCACCATCCATTTAACATGAGACCTTGACATGACTTCCCACCTATCTAGGTTGCTATAATCAAAAAA
>VWZV01004136.1:4407-36882 GCA_013397155.1 Irena cyanogastra | reverse complement strand
GGGCAGGAAATTCAGTTTTTCCTGCTTTAATCTCTGCATTTCAGGTGAGTTTGGTGCTGTTGGTGATCCCAAATCGCCCCCATAATTGACTGTAAAAAATGGGAAAATTGGGCAGGAAATTCATTTTTTCCTGCTTAAATTTCTTCATTTCAGGTGAGCTTGAGGCTATTGGTGATCCCAAATTGTGATCCATAACTGACTATCAAAAAATTGGGAATGGAGTGCAGGAAATTCAGTTTTTCCTGCTTTAAAGCTGAATTATTTCTGCATTTCAAGTGAGTTTGGGGCTGTTGGTGATCCCAAATCACCCCCATAACTGACTATAAAAAAATTGGGAAAATTGGGCAGGAAATTCAGTTTTTCCTGCTTTAATCTCTGCATTTCAGGTGAGTTTGTGGCTGTTGGTGATCCCAAATCACCCCCATAATTGACCATTTAAAAAATGGGAAAATTGGGCAGGAAATTCAGTTTTTCCTGCTTTAATCTCTGCATTTCAGGTGAGTTTGGGGCCGTTGGTGATCCCAAATCACCCCCATAACTGACTATAACAAACATGAGCACAGAGGGCAGGAAATTCCGTTTTTCCTGCTTTAAAGCTGAATTTTTTCTGCATTTCAGGTGCGTTTGGGGCCCTGGGTGATCCCGAACGCCCCGGGGCTGCGGGAGCTGTGCCTGAGTCAGGCAGGAAGCCGAGGGTGTTTTTTGAAGGGCTGGGTGTGGACTTCGATGGTTGTTAGCAACTAAATAAACACTGGCGGCGTCTGCCCGGGCAGAAACTCAATTTCACCCGAGGCAAAACGAGCAGAAAATCACTTTTTGGGCGATGTTTCCTCCTCTTGGGTTGTCCTTGGGAGGAGTGAGGGGCAGGGATTTCTGGAGGGAAGGGAAATCTCAGTGAGGATCCCTTTCCTGACCCCCCGAGCTGTGTCCTCTCCAAGTGTCCCTCACATTTAGGGGGATCTCAGCCCAAATTTCCAATTTCTCCCGGAGTTGGAGAAGTTTGGGCAGGCAGCAGAATTATGGAATGGTTTGGGTTGGAAAGGACTTTAATCCATCTCATCCCAAACCCCTGGCAGGGAAAAAGGAGCTGGCTGTGATGATAAAGCTGGTGGGGACAACATCTCCAGGCAAGGCAGAAAACACGGATTTAATTTTAGTTTCAATGTGAAAATTTACTTTTTAAAAAGAGGAGAGGGGGAAGAAATCTTTGTTTCCAGAAAATCCTGCATTCTTGCCAGTGCAGACCACTTGAAGCCATCAATGAGTGGCATTCCATGGTCAGAGTCCTCCCAAAAACCTTCTCAAACCCCTTCTCTTTCCTCCCAAAACCTTGTAATTCCCCTAAAACCTTCCCATTCCTCCCAAAGATCTTTTCTTTCCTCCCAAAAATCTTCTCTTTCCTCCAAAAAATCTTCTTTCCTGCAAAAAAACCTTGAAATTTCTCCCAAAAACCTTCTCATTCCTCCCAAAAACTTTGTCATTCCTCCCAGAAACCTTCTCAAAAACTAATTCCTCACAAAGCTTTGTCATTCCTCTCCAAAACTTCATCATTCCTCCCAAAAACCTTGAAATTTCTCCCTAACCCTTCTCCTTCCTCCCCAAAATATTCATTCTTCCCAAAACCTTCTCATTCCTCCCAAAATCTTGTCATTCCTCCCAAAAAATCTTCTTTCCTCCCCAAAATCTTGTCATTCCTCCCAAAAACTTTCATTCTTCCCAAAAATCTTCTCATTCCTCCCAAAAACCTTGTCATTCCTCCCCAAAACTTTGTCATTCTTCCCAAAAACCTTGAAATTTCTCCCAAAATCTTCTCATTCCTTCCCAAACTCTTGTCATTCCTCCCAAAAGCTTTGATTCTTCCCAAAAATCTTCTCATTCCTCCCAAAAACCTTGTCATTCCTCCCCAAAACTTCATCATTCTTCCCAAAAAACTTTAAATTTCTCCCAAAACCTTCTCATTCCTCCCCAAAATATTTATTCCTCCCAAAACCGTCTTGTTCCTCCCCAAAAACGTTGTCTTTCCTCTCAAAACTTTGTCATTCCTCTCAAAACCTTTTAATTCTTCCAAAAACCTTCTCATTCCTCCCCAGAACCTTGCAATTCTTCCCAAACCCTTGTAATCCCTCCCAAAAACCCTTGGCTTCAGGCAGGGCTAACCCAGCCTAAAAATGCTCCCCAAACAACACAAACCCCTCCTCCTATTCCAGCATCCCCCCGAGCTCTACAGAAACAACCAAACCTCCCCTCATCCCAGAGATTTTATGGGAATTTTCTTGGCGTGCCCCATTCCTGCAGGAGCGTGCCCGTGCATAAATTAATTACAAATTGGTTTGAAAATCCACTTTGATCCCATCCGGCAGCTCCCAAAACAACTCCTGGCACGGAGCTGGAGTCAACCTGGAGCTTCTTGCTCCATTAATCCCTGGGAAAAAAGAGATTTGGTGGTTAAGAATATCCCTGGATTGGCCAATCCTGTTTTCTGCTCTCTCGTTCATATTTCATGAGATGGAAATTGCTTTTCTGCCCCAGCACAAGGAGGGTTGGGGGCTCATGCCAAAATGTTCGAGGGTGGATTTTGCCTTCCCTAAATATTCCCAAAATACTCAAGGAGCAATTTTATTTTTCCTAAATATTCCCAAATATTCAAGGGTAGATTTTACCTTTCCTAAAATGTTTAAGGGTGGATTTCACCTGCCCTAAATATTCCCAAAATGTTCAAGGGTGGATTTTACCTCCCCTAAATAATCCCAAAACATTCAAGGAGCTATTTTATTTTTCCTAAATATTCCCAAAATATTCAAGGAGGGATTTTATTTTTCCTAGGTATTCCCAAAATGTTTGAGGCTTGATTTTAACTTCCTTAGATATTCCCAAATGTTCAAGGGTGGATTTTGCCTTTCCTAAACAATCCCAAAATATTCAAGGAGAGATTTTATTTTTCCTAAATATTCCCAGAATGCTCAAGGCTGGATTTTACCCTTCCAAAATATTTCCAAAATATTCAAGGAGCGATTTTACCTTTCTTGAATATTCCCAGATACTCAAGGGTGGATTTCACCTTTCCCAAATATTCCCAAAATATTCCAGAGTAGTTTTTACCTTTCCTAAATAATCCCAAAAGTCTCAAGGATGGATTTCAGGGAAGTCAGAGTTGATTTTTTTGTGGCTGTTTAAAGGAGTTGAGTGAGACTGCTAATTATAAGTCAGCTCCCAGCATCCCAAAAAAACACTGGATTCCAGAGCAGCTCCTCCAGTTTTTGGATGACCCAATGGTCTCTCGTTGGGTCATCGCCTACTTTTGCTCATTTTCCAGAATCCTGCTCTGAATTTGGCTGGAATATAAATATCCAGGAGTGGAATGTTAAACACAGCTCGTGGCCAGTGAACAGCCTCGGCTCGGGGTCCCACCGAGCAAGAGCCTGGAGTGGAAAATCCTGTTTGTCCATCCTCGAGGGTTCTGCGCCTTCCCCTAAAAATATCCCAGTAAAAATAGCTGGGAAGGGATGGTTGAGGTGGCTGCAGTCCCAGGAAATGGGATTTCAAACTGGAAATGGGGCTGGGCTGGATGCTGTTGTTTTCCGTGAGACGCCCAAGGGGTTCAAACATCCCAGGTTCCTGCTTGGAAGGAATCAAATCCTGATGTCAAGAATGTTCCAGAATCTGGGAAAATTGGGGAAATACTGCCCACTGAGAAATACCCAGCAGGCTCTGCAGTGCCCCAGCTCCAATTTTCTCCTCTCCAACCAAGAGCTTTGATTCCTGGCTCTTGGATTCAGGATCAAACGGAGCCATCCCAGAGCTGGACATTCCTCTGCTCCAGGGGTTTCCCAGATGCCTTCATGGTGTCCCTTCGTGGTCACCAGAAACTGATGCCCTGTGAAGGCTGAGCTAGGACAGAGGGTGGGCAGAGTTCCAGAATAAAGCAGGGATTTATTCAAAGGATTTCCTCCATGGATCCACCTTGGGCAGCACAAGAGCCCAGCCAGGGCTGCACCCAAGATCAACCAAAATGGTCCCAAAATGCAGCCCGGGCACGGGCTCTGTCACTGGGATCAGTTCTGCTCCATTTGCATTTAGAGTTCATTGCCCAATTCCAGCTTTAGCTTATCCACTCCCATCCTGCTGGTTTTTCTCTCTCCAGCCCACGTTGGTTGTGCTCTTGGGCTGAGATTTGGATCATTTGTGCTTGGTCTGGGATCAGTTCTGCTCCATTTGCACCTTGGAGTTCATTGCCCAATTCCAGCTTTAGCTTATCCACTCCCATCCTGCTGGTTTTTCTCTCTCCAGCCCACGTTGGTTGTGCTCTTGGGCTGAGATTTGGATCATTTGTGCTTGGTCCCCAGCTGGAGCAGGAATTGTTTTGTCTCCCTGCTCTGTGAGGAGAGCTCACCGTGCCCTGATGTGAAGCTCAGACCCACACACTAAAGCAGCACAGAATGTGAAAATATAAAAGCTGAACCTGAGGAATCATTTGGGTTGGTGGCATGGCCAGGGATTGATGGCATGACCATGGCACCCCAGACCAGGGTGCTCTAAGGATTCTCCATCTGATGATGGGCTGAAAATCCCAATCCTGTGGGATTTTTATCTCTTCCTGCTGCTCCAACACCTTGTTTCCTTGAGTTTTTCCAAGAGAAAAGGCAGGATCAGGTCGTGTGTCCAACCTGGGGACATTTTCAGCTGTTGGGGACAGCATTCCTGCATGGCCACACTTTGGCAACCCCTGGCTCGAGGCAGATGCCAGGTGTCACTTCAACAACCCAGTATTTTTATCCCTAAAAACTTCCATCAGCCTGGAATTGCATGCTGGAATTTTGGAATTTGAATGTGTGCTTTCTTCAGAATTCATCCCTTGTTTATCATCCAAATTTATTGGATGATGCTTTGGGGCTAAAATAACAAACTGGCATGGCAATACCCTAGAGAGGATTTTTATTTGGTGGCAGCTCTTCCAGGAATAAATTCCAGGAGCAAGGAATGTCTCAGGGATGAGGCTGCCCAGGACTCAAGGAGAACAGCTCTGTAGGAATGAAATCCCAGCCTGAAAAGGAGAGGAAAGCTGAAGCTTGGGTGATTCCTGTCACTCCAGCTCTTCCCAGCTCCCTGATTTGATAACAGGATTGGAGTCACCGAGGAATTTTGCTCCTGGAAATGAAAATCTCCATGGGAATCCAGGCCAGGAGTGCTGTGGATGCCCCTGGCAGGAGAGCAGGAAGAACTGGTCTGGGATCCATGTCTGGTATCCCCGGCCCAGCCCGGCTGCGTTCCTGAGGCTCCTGGAAGGACAAGGGACAGGGGGAAGGGAGCACTGGGAGATCTCTGGGATTGAAGGATGTGTCCCAGGCTGGAGGGAAGCTGGAATCACAGCGCAGGGTTGATAGGGAATCCATCAATCTGGCTTGTTGCTCCTTCCTTTTCCCATCTTTTGGCTTTTACCCAAGGGTTCCCAGGTTGCACAGCCTTGGTCAGGATAGGTTTGCATCCCACTGAATTCAGTAAATTTGAGATATTCCCTCTTCCATGGCAGAAGTGGAGCAGAGGCAGGTGAGGAACGTGGAGGTATTGGAGCATGCCCAGAGCCAGGCTGGGCATCCCAGGGATGTGATCCTGGGAAAGGGTCTTGGACCTGTCCCTGGGCACGTTCCAGCCTGGCTGGCTGCAGCCTTCTCCAGGGTTATGGCCTTCCCTGGGAGTTCATCTCCATCCCTTGGCATGGGTTTGTGGTGCTCATCTCCATCCCTTGGGATGGTTTTATGGTCATCATCTCCATCCATTGAGATGAATTTATGGTGATCGTGTCCATCCTGTGGGATGGGTTTATGGTGCTCATCTCCACCACTTAGGATGGATTTATGGTGATCATCACTCAAGATGGGTTTATGGTCATCATCTCCATCCCTTGGGATGGATTTATGGTCATCATCTCCACTACTTAGGATGGATTTTTGGTGTTTATCGGCATCGCTTAGGATGGATTTATGGTGCTCACGTCCATCACTCCAGATGGGTTTATGGTGATCATGTCCATCCCTTGAGATGGGTTTATGGTACTCATGTCCATCACTTGGAATGGATTTATGGTCATCATCACTAAAGATGGGTTTATGGTGCTCATGTCCATCACCTGGGATGGATTTGTGGTTCTCATTTCCATCCTTTGGGATTGATTTTTGCTGTTTATCTCCATCCCTTGGGATGGATTTATGGTGTTCATCTCCATCCCTCAGGACAGGTTTATGGTGCTCATCTTCATCCCTTGAGATGGATTATGATGACCATCTATATCCCTCGGGATGGATTTATGATCATGTCCATCCCTTGGGATGGATTTACAGTGCTCATTTCCATCCCTTGGGATGGGTTTATGGTGCTCATGTCCATCCCTTGGGATGAGTTTATGGTGCTCATCTCCGTCTCTTGGCATGGGTTTATGGTGATCATCTCCATCCCTTGGGATAGATTTCTGGTGTTTATCTCCATCCCTTGGGATGGGTATGGTGTTTATCTCCATCCCTTGGGATGGGTTTATGGTGCTCATCTCCACCCCTCAGGATGGATTTTGCCCCAAAATGCTGTTGATGACCTGTTCAGATCCTGCTGCCATGCAGAAACCATCCCATCCCAGACTGGGCCAGCTGGGAATGCTCCTCTCAGGGAGTTGGTGGCTCTCAGGAGGGCACTTCCCAGGACACAGATCCCTGTGCCTGGCCCAGAGCCAGCCCTGAGCTCTGTCCCATCAGGCCGGGAGCGTTTCCTCACCGTGACCTCACCTGGGCCTTGCATCACCGCGAGTTCGTCACCTCCCAAAGTGTCACCGCAAGGTCAGGGATCACCCGTGGCTGCAGCACGCGGCCCTGCCCCGAGGACACTGCAACACCCGCGTCACCAAATGTCACCAAACGCTCAGATGGCAGCAGGAGGAGCTTTGGGACATGGGACACAGCAGGAGTGTTTGGGTGTCACCTCGGTGTGACTCTGCTTCACAGCTCCCGGCGGTTCATCCCCTGGCTTTAGCTTGCCTTCTTCCATCTCCCTGCAAAGCAATGAGCTCCTGAATCTTTAGGTCGAGTTTAACAAGGCTTGGATTTTAGGAGAAATGGGTTTGATACTCTCTAAAAAAAGATCAATTCAAGTGAGGGTTTGTCTGCTCCTCCCCTGAGTCAGCATTGCTTTGGTGTTAAAAATAGCAGATTTCAGTAATCCAGGAAAGCATTTTTGTGTCTGGAAGAGTCACAGTCTGTCCCTTCAGCAAGTGGAGACTCAGTGTATCCTGAATTTCTGAGAATCCACAATGTCCTGGCCTTGCGTGGCAGAGGTTAAGTGGGTGCAGATTTGCTGAGAGAAGCAAACAAAGCCAAAAATTAAAAATCCAGGGGAGGGGACAGCAGGATTTTCCTTTTTCTCCTCCTCCTCCTGACTCTGGAAGACGCTGTTTGCAAACCTCCTGCTGGAACCCACCCCGAATTTCTCTCCTTGAAGCAGCAGCTTGGTCAGCACAGGTAGGCAGCCAAATCAACTCGAGTTTATTTTTACCAGCACAAGAAAGCTTTTATTTCAGAGATTTGCAGCAGTGCCAGGAATCAAAGGACTTGAACAAACAAACAGCAAATCCAAACCCTTTGCAGCTCCAGCCGGGCCTGCCGAGACAGGCTCCCCTGGGAGAGCAGGGGGAGAGGCTCAGCCCAGCCCCAGAGCCGTGCCAGCACAACTTTAAAGCTCAGAGCAGACTTAAAAGCGCAGGTCTAGACAAGAATTATTATTTTTTTTTAAACATTTTGCAGCCGCAAAGGTTTTACACTCCAGCGTTGGCAAGGAGAGCCGCTGTTAAAAGGAGGTTGTTCCGCCGCGCTGCGAGTGCCAGGAAAAAACACTAAAAATGAGGAAAAAAACTAAAATATATGCTTGGCTTTGTGGCATGGGACAGCCTCTTTGCCCTCCTTGCAGCAGAGTCTCTTGGAGGTGCCGTTTTTCACAGAACCCCAGATGGGTGAGGTTGGAAAGGACCCCAGTGGGTCACTGGTCCCACTCTCTGCTCCAGCAGGGCCATCCAGAGCACAGGGCAGTGTCCAGGTGCCTCTGGAATGTCCCCAGGGAGGAGACTCCAGCCCCGCTCCGGGCTCTGCTCAGGGCTGGGCACTGCCCAGGGCAGAAGTTCTGCCCCCCATCCAGGGCAATCCCTGGGCTCAGTCCCTGCCCGTTCCCCTGGTGCCCCGGAGCAGAGCCTGCCCCATCCTTTGAGAGCTCCTTTGGACACAGATCCCCATGGATGGGGTCCCTCAGCCGTGTCCCCTCTGCCCTGAGCAGCCCCAGCTCCCTCGGCCTCTCCTGGCACGGAGATGCTGCAGGCCCTGAACCATCCCCACATCCTCCTCCGGCCCTGCCCCAGGTCCCTCCTGTCCTGAGGAGCGCAGAGCTGGGCACAGCACTCATAGGAACGAGCAGGAGGATTTTTCGGGAGAGGTTTTTCTGGGAGAGTTCTGGAAGAATTCGGGGCTTCGGGAGGGTCCGCAGTGCCCCGGGCACAGATGGGGCGTGGCTTGCCGCGAAGGGGCGTGGTTTGTGCGGAGGCCCCGCCCCCTGCGGTGAGGTGCGGGTGCGGCGCGCAGCGGGCGCAGAGCGCGATGAGCGCGGGCTGAGGGAGGGTCGGGGGGTCCCGCGGCCATGGTGGCGCACGACGAGCTCGGTGGGCTGCTGCCCATCAAAAGGACTATCCGCGTCATCGACGCGCAGAACCAGCACTTCAGGGAGCAGGAGGTGAGCGGAACAGGGGCTGGAGAGGGGAAAAAATGGGATTCAGTTGAGGGGAAAGTGGGGAGGGGGAGCCCCCTCAGCTTCCCACTCTACGCGTCTGAGGGGAGGCGGCGAGCCGGGCAGAGCGCGGGGTGATCGGCGATGTAAAAAACGATATATATATAAGTTCATCTCTGTGTATACATGTATTTTATGTGCGTGTATGTGTGTGTATATATATGTGTGTGTGTGTGTGTGTGTAGATATATGTATATATATACACAATATATTTAAACTCGTAGCCCCCAAAGAGTCGGACCAGGCAGCCAAAACCGATGTCGGCGCCTGACCCAGCGATTTATAAACTGTATATACGTTTAAGTCCATGTATATGTGTATATCTTTTTTTATATACATTTTTTTATATATGTGTGTGTGTGTTACAGATATATATATTTAAAGCTCATAGTCCCAAAGCATGAGGCAAAACCAATCTCGGTGCCTCACCTGACCCCGCTCCCCCCAGGTGGCTTTTCATTAAAAATTAGCCTGTTTTCATTTTAAAATCGCTTGTCTCTCAGCGCTCTTTCCACTGACAGGATTTTTCCTAATTAGGTGCTTATTTGCTGCTTAAACCGAAGAAAAGCCCCTCGTGGGGTTTGTCGGGCTTTTGAGGGCAGGTTTGTTGGATGGAAGTATTGTTGTTTTTATCGCGTGTTGTTATGCAGATGGCAATAATTGCACTTCTGGTAGGTGTTCCCGAGCCTCCTGCTGCGACAGGAGCAAAAGTTCAGCAGCCAGGTAGGGCCCGGCTGCCTTGGGCTGGGTTTATTGCTCAGATTAGTGGCGAGATGAGGTGGAAAAGTTGGAAAAAAAAAGGCGTCTCCAGACATGGCTGAGGTTTGAGGGCTCAGCGCCGAGTCACCAAGCTCAGCAAATCCCGGCTTTGCAACAGCCAAACTTGGGCAATCTCATTGTGCAAAAGGGAAACCAGATGTTGGGAGAGAAATAACATAAACCAGAGCTCTGGGAGGGGAGTAAGTCGCCTCGAATTCTGAATTGTGAAGTGAGCCAGCGCTTCTGTCTGAGCTGGAGTTTGGTCGGGAATGGGCTGTTGCATTTGGGAAAGGTCTCATGGTTCAGCTTGAGGCTCAGCAAGCCCCTTGCGTGTGACTCTTCCGTGGAAGCGGTCAGGTGGTTGATGATTTCTGGCAGGAATTATTCAGGCTGCTGACTAAAATGCCTTTTTTGCTGAATTGGCTCGGTAGGAAAAGTTTTTGCCACGCGTGGTTTCGCCATTGGTCACCGTGTTTGTGTGGGGCTGGTGTGCAGTCGTGTGTGGCACGTAGGAATTGCACTCGAGCGAGGGATCCTTGTAAAAACCACTAATTATTACCCAGCACAGGGGAAAGGTTGCGGGCGTGCTGCTGGAAAAAAAAGAAAAGAAAAAAACCTTGCTCAAAAGTAAAGCCTGGCTTTATTTCCAGCAAGGTGCAATCTTCTCGTGAGTTAACCTGCACTTAGAAGCACTTGAAGGAATTTCAGGGGTGTGAAATCTCGCCTGGTACAAAATTAGCCTTAGTGGCTGCTCTCGTGATGTATTAATTCACTTTTAATAAAGAGTTCTCTGGAAAAATAATATTTCCTGACGGAGCTGTTGACCCCACTGGGGTTTTAATTATTTGAGAATGCTGTAACACCCCTGGATTGTTACAGAAACCTCCCAGACTTTATTGTAAGCCGGCTCCTGTAAGGAAGACGGCGTGGAGACAGGAGAGTCATTGTTTGCAAGTACTGATCTATAAAAAAACCCCTCCTGAGCCCGAGTTATCCGCAGTATGAACCGCCCGGAGTCTCGGCTTACACCGCGCCGGACGGGGAGTCCGTGACCCCGGGCTGAAACACGGAGCTCAGCCAAGGGGAGTTTCCAAGCACAGGGGTTTTATTTTCCTCCTCTCTGCTCTGGATCAAACGAGCTTCAGGAGGAGAAGAACAACCAGATGGGTTTTTTTGGCAGTCGGGCCGTGTCTGAGGAGCGCTCAGACGTAAAGTGGGAAATTTTTTTTCTCCTTTAAGAGAGGAAAAATGGCCTTTTACTGAGCTGAATTCAGGAATTCCTGCTGCCACCCTTGGGCACGTGCATGTGTCACTTCAGGGGGCACAGATGTGCTGGGAAGGCATTCCCACATTCCCGCACGGCCCTGGGCTCCCGGGCCTGTCACTGGATCGCTGCAGCACTGACCCTTCACCGCTGACCTGCTGGAGCCTCCCCATGGCTTGAGGTTTCTTGCTTTTGGTTTTCCGTGTCACATTTTGCTTTTTCAAGCTATTTTTATCCCTGGCCTTGCCAGAGCCGTGGGTGGCTTTGTGTCTGCATCTTCCCTGATGGAGTCCTGCACTTTCTTAAGCTTCTCTTGGCCCACGTCCCTTTATTTATCCTCCTGCAGTGATAGATGATTTTCTAGACGTAAACACCTCCCTTTTCTTCTACTCAGAAACATCTGCAGTAAATTAAACCTTCCTTGTTGTCTTTGAGCCTGGCCTAACTTTCCAACCTTTTCCTGGCTGTCCCTGTCTGGAGCTCAGTGGAGGAGTTCCTGGTGTCCCACTTGGAGCTCCTGGTGTCCCACTTAAACCCAGCTGAGGATCCCATGACTGAGGACACTTTTACAGCTTTTCCCCGTTTTTATGGTACTCTCCTAACTCTGACATTCCCCAAACGCTTCTAGCACAGCTTTACGCTGTGCCAAGAGCTCTCTTCTTCCTGCGTGGCTCATAAATTGTTTCTTTTCATGTTCCCCCCTGCAAGTTTGAAGGCTGAGCTCAGGGTGAGCTCACCTCCTCCTCCTCTTCCATTGCCCAACACCGCGTGTGGGCAGGGCCGCTGCTGAGCTTGGGTTGCTGAAATCGGATCTTACACACACACACGTAGCTTTTGTGCTCTTTCAGTCTTCATGACTGGAATCCAGCTCTGTGTGTTCCTATTCCCCTTTTTTTTTTAGTTTTGTTTTCACCATTTGTCACTTCTGAGCAAGGGGTTTGACCACCGAGCTGGGCTGGGAATGGAAATAGCGCAGAGCTCAGCCTCCACAGCCTCTGCCTTTTGAAAGAGTACAAATTCAACAATAATTAACCCATTTTAACCAAGATGAACCCAAATCGAGGCCATTCTGCTTCCCTGTCCTGATCTGAGCTTCGTGCTGAGCAGTCTCCTGAGGATGAGTCACGTCCAACCCTGTGCCAGATGTTTGGGAGCACCAGGACAATCCTGCAGCCTTTTCCAAGCCTTAACTCAGAGCCCATCTCTTCCCAGCTTCCCCCTGTGCACACCTTTCCTGCCCAGCCCTCACCACACAATATTTTTGATGTCAAACATGTCGAGTTGCCAACAGAATTTTCAAAACTGAAGCAGCGGGAGCTTTCCAGGGGCGTTTCCTCTTTCTTGGCAGCGTTTGGGTCAGGACAGACTTGAGCTCGGCAGGGATTAGCGGTGGAGAAAAGCAGAAGCTCCAACTTTCAAATCTAAACAACGTGTAAGAAAAATTGCAGTCATTGCGGGGGGTGGGGGAGAGCAGGAGGAGGAGGAAACTTGGTAAACTGAAGGATTTCAGCTTTATCTGTGTGCGTGTCCCTCACAGGAATGTTCAGCTTGTGGTTGTTTGCTGGTTGTTAAAGGAGCTGCCGAGGCTGTGCTGGGCCCCCACTGCTGCCCTGCTCTCCAGAATAAAATGGAAAAACACATTCTTTCTCCAGAGGAAAACATGAGAAAATGGAGAAGCAGATCTCAGCTCCATCTTTAGCTGCCACAGAGTGTCAGAGAACACTTTAATCTATTTCTGTTCAAAGCATAACAGTCCCTGCTGGAGCCCTATTTTGAATTCTCACTGATGTTCTCTCACCTCTTTTAACACTGGGCAAAAACCTCTGCAGTTTAATTGCGGCTTTAAAGTTCAGACAAATATTTATAGCCTTGAAAGATGAATGGCTGCTTCTAAACACTCTCCTTGCTGTGTTTGCCACTCCTTAAGTGGGTTTGTGCTTTTGGAACCTGCCTGAGACATTTCTGAGGGAGGCACAGCCAGGACAGTTTGTTCTCTGCTTGCTTTGCAGGAGCCAAGCACTAAACGAGTCCGGCCTTTAGCACGAGTCACCTCCCTGGCAAACCTGATCTCTCCTGTCAGAAATGGGGCAGTTCGACGCTTTGGGCAGACAATCCAGGTAAAAAGAGAGGAAAACCTGGAGATTGGGGCAAGAGAGTGCTTGGATGGGTGAAACAGGCACCCCATGGGGTATTGAGGTGTCTCTTGGAGCTCTGCGTGAACTTTCTTGGGCCTGGGTGGAAAGTGCTACTTCAGGAGTGCACAGGTATAAAGTGCTGTATAAACAGGTTCAGCAGTAAATAAAATCAACTGCTGCAGATAAAGAGCTGATAAACTGCCCCGGGGCTGGGCACACGTGTGCTGCAGTGTGATGGGAGCTGACCCTGCTGCCCAGCACTGGCACAGCAGTGTTTGCCCAGGAACTCTGTGCTCACACCTGCAGATAACAGCATGTCTGGCTTTTAGGAACCTTGCAAAACACCAGAGCAAAGTTCGAGTGGCTTCTCATTAACCTCTTCAGAGGAAGAGTTATGATCCTCATTTATTTACTTCCTCATGCCTTGGAAATAAACCCAAGCTTTGCCTTCCCATCTTCCTCCCCAGTGTATCAGTGCAGGGAGAGGAGTATGGAAAACCTTGCCAAGCTCTGGGCTTTCTCAGCAGCTTGATTAAAGCTTTCCTTTATCTGAGGAAAAGTGTCTGGGTGTGTTTTCCTGCCCTGGATAACCCAGGAGGGTGAAGGATTGGGAGTGGGATGGATAAATCTCTAATACTTCTGCAATGCTGGCTCTCCACATTTGTTGTTAATATTTTTCGTTATTTCTTTTTAATCCCTGCAGTCGTTCACCCTTCGCAGCGACAACAAATCCCCTGGCTGTGCCCAGAAGTCATGCAGCAGATCTGCTGCTCCTACTCCCCCTAAGAGAAGGAACAGTGTCCTTTGGTCTGAAATGCTGGATGTCAACACAAAAGAATCCCTGAGCACCAAAGAAATCAAGCGCCAGGAGGTAACTGCCCATGGAAAACGGGATTGGGAATGGCAGCTGAGGCCTTTTGTACTTTGTACTCCTTTGGGAAAGGAGTAACAACCTTTGGGGGAGCTGCATCTTCCTGTGCACCTAACCGTAAGATTTATGTCGGCATCAGCCATGGGAAAAGGTGAATTCCACTCTGGAATTCATCTCCCCAGTGTGACCCTTTGGAGATGCCAAACTTTTCATGGCATTCCTGAAATCCCAGCCCCGGCCCTGCTGGCTGCTCTGCAGCTGCCCCAACCTCAGGTTCCTCGCAGAGCCAGCTGTCTTTCTCCTAAAGCTCCTGACAATTGGTTGGAAGCCAAGCAGCAAGGCCTTGGCTTGCCTTTTTCCTGGAGTTCTTGGACAAATCTTCTGGAGCCGGCACAGGAGCCGCCGGAAGCCGCCTGGGATTTGACCTCTGCGGTTTCGGGGGTTTTGTGTTTGCAGCCTTGCCTGGCTAAAAGCAGTGATTTAAAAGGCTCTAGTATTTAATTTGGCTCGTGCAGGGGCCATCAGGGCTTTCATACATTTGGAAGCAGAGCTGCTTTCTCAGGGCTAGGAGAGCAGATTTACTCAGGGCTGTCATGCCCAGGTGCCACCGAGTGACTGGGGTGGCCAAAGGCCTAGTCAAGGCAGGCTGTACATCATGGGAGCTGAAAGGCTCTTTCTGAGAAAGACTGGGATTCAAAATAACTCTGGATGCTTTCTCCCCTTCCTCCCAGGCCATCTATGAAATGTCCAGGGGGGAGCAGGACCTGATTGAAGATCTGAAGCTGGCCAGAAAGGTAAGTGGGATTTTTCCTGCAGTCAGTGACGACATTCCAGGGAATAATGAGGGTTTTTTCGCACCTGCAAACATGACGTGGGAGCTTTATCAGCCCCAGAACCCCCAGTTTGAAAGCTGGCCCAGAAGGCTGACGTGAGCACTGGGCCAGCACTGGTGTGATTGCAGCAAACCCAGCCATAAAAGGATTGTGCAGAGCTGCTTGGGGACTCCCTCTCCCGGCTGGGAATAGTCCAGACAGGGAAATGCTTTTCATTTAAGTCCTCCATACTTCACACAGAGTGAATCTTCCAGCATCAAATCAGTGTTACTCCTTCTGTTGCCTTCACTTCTTTACCTGATAAATCCCCTCAGTTTAAATCATCAGCTTTGGGGCTTGGCACATTTGAA
Organism: Irena cyanogastra; assembly: GCA_013397155.1. Classification (NCBI taxonomy): domain Eukaryota; kingdom Metazoa; phylum Chordata; class Aves; order Passeriformes; family Irenidae; genus Irena; species Irena cyanogastra. The sequence goes on along the minus strand of VWZV01004136.1, from coordinate 21,862 downwards.
TATATTTGAATTTTTTTATTTGACAGGCCTACCACGATCCCATGCTGAAGCTCTCCATCATGTCTGAGGAGGAACTCACCCACATTTTTGGGGACTTGGATTCCTACATTCCTCTGCACGAAGGTAAGAGCAGCTGGGTGGTTTGTGCTCATTCGGATTTAACCTCTCTGCTTTCTCCTGTTACTCATTGGGGCATTGGTGCAATTCCTCTTTCCCTGTTTTCATTCCAGACTTCCTGGCAAGTTTGGGAGAAGCAACGAAACCAGATGGAACAGTGGAGCAGATTGGGCCCATCCTTGTGAAGTGGGTGAGTGCAGAACTTGGAATCAACGGGCTAAAACTGAGCTTAGAGAACATTTGAAGGCAGAAGCTGCAAAGCTCTGGGGCTTTTGTGGCCCTCAGTGCAAGATTGGAAGGGAAATCCTGGCAATGCTGAAAACAATGGGATTCTGTTGGCTGGGATTGGACCCGATTTCACCGCAGACACTTGGAATGATTTGCTGATTTAGGCTTGAAATGTTTGTGTCTCCTGGAGTCTTGATCCTAGTGTGATTCCAGAAGTGTTATCCCTGCTAATCCCAAACACTGGGAGCTTCATGGGCTCCGTGCACTCATCCAAACTCTGGAGCTTCATGGGCTCTTTGTGCTCATCCTCCTCACAGGATCCAGACACTGGGAGCTTCATGGGCTCTGTGTTCTCATCCTCCTCACAAGATCCTGCCTTAGCTTTTTTATTGGGAAGAATATCCCAGTGAGTGCTGTAGAGCTCCATGGGTTTGCCATGTTAGTGACATCTGCTTTTCCCACGGGGAATCTGACTCCTGAATCTCCTCTGTTCCCTGCAGTTACCCCGACTCCACGCCTACAAAGGCTACTGTAGCAACCAGCTGGCAGCCAAAGCACTCCTGGATCAGAAGAAGCAGGACAGGAGAGTGCAGGATTTCCTGCAGCGCTGCCTGGAGTCTCCCTTCAGCCGCAAGCTGGACCTGTGGAGCTTCCTGGACATCCCTCGGAGCCGCCTGGTCAAATACCCCCTGCTCCTCAAGGAGATCCTGAGGCACACTCCCAAAGACCATCCCGATATCCACATCCTGGAAGAAGCCGTGAGTGATCCTGGTTTGCTTGTTCTGAGCCCAAGATGGGATGTGGGAGCTCCAGAAGTCTTCCTTAAACTCTCAGCAGTTTCCATGGGGTTTTCTTTCAGCACAGATCTGTGACAGGGAAAGTGAGGGATCGATCTATGTGGATTGCATCCTTTGGAGTTGTGAAGGAGCACGAGCAGAGATCACACAGGGAAGCAGTTAATCCCTCTTAATCATTTGTTTGGGTTTTTAGATCTCCATAATCCAAGGAGTCCTCTCTGACATCAACCTGAAGAAGGGCGAGTCTGAGTGCCAGTATTACATTGACAAGCTGGAATACCTGGATGAGAAGCAGAAGGATCCAAGGATTGAAGGCAGCAAAGCTTTACTGTGCCACGGGGAGCTGAAGAACAAAAACGGACACGTAAGTTCCTCGTTTTTTACTAATTAATTCTCAAACCTTCCCTCAGAGCTGGTTTAAACTCTGGGAGCCTTCCATCCTTAGGGATAGTTTGGGTATTGGATAAAAGAGCAGAGGAAAATCCCTTATTGGCAGCCTCATTTCAGGGTGTAAGGGAAAGTTTCCTGCTGACAGCTCCACAATGGCCTTTGGGAAGCTGGAAAATCATTAGCACAGAATGCCCACAGAAAGTGCTCTCCATCCAGAGGGATTTCCTGCCACTGTTTACTTCCCAGTAATGCTCTGACATTCCCCATTAGGAGCCCTGGCTCTTCCAAACAAAAGGGCTCCTGGAAAAGCCTGTTTGGCTTTGGGCTGGGCTGCCTGGAGTTTATCTCCCACCTGCTGCACTCCAGGCTTTGCTGCCTTTTGTCCTGATTTCTACCTCAAATCTTCTCATGCTTTCTTTGTTGATTGGGGTTTTTTTTTGTTGTTTAATTGGCTGTTTTACTCCTCACGAGGCGTTCCATGCGCACAGGAAGGATGTGGCTCCTAATCACCCTATCCCTGGCATCTGAGAATCACCATTCATTCCCTTTCTAGAGATCAATAAAATAATAAAGCTGCTGATGCAATCCTGGTGTCTGCCAGACCTTGGCATTGTCTCCGGAGACTCTGAAAGTTACTGTGGGTGAAACTGCAGATAAGGTGGCCTTGAATCCCACAGGATGTGTGACCTCATGGAATACAGAGTGAATATTGGAATGTTTTCTCTTCCAGAAGCTCTACGTCTTCCTTTTCCAAGAAATCCTGGTGCTGACGCGGCCGGTGAGCCGGAACGAGCGCCAGGCGTTCCAGGTGTACCGCCAGCCCATCCCTGTCCAGGAGCTGCTCCTTGAAGACCTCCAGGATGGAGATGTCAAAATGGGAGGCTCCTTCCGAGGAGCTTTTGGGAATTCTGATAAAGGTATGGATCCACTCAGCTTGTCCGTGGTGGCCATGAATTCACAGCTGGGGCTTGGATTAGAAAACACCTTTGTCTCCCTGCTGGGTTTTTGGGATTTGGGGGAGTTTTGTTGGGACTTCCAACCTACCAATGGAATCTGTAAATGTCAACTCAGAACTGATCAGCTTTTCCCTTTTTCTCCAGCCAAAAACATCTTCCGAGTCCGTTTCCAAGATCCCAGCCTGGGCCAGTCCCACACACTGCAGGCCAACGACGTCTTCCACAAGCAGCAGTGGGTGAACTGCATCCGCACGGCCATCGCCCCATTCCAGAGGAACATTCCCGCCCCCGAGCTCAAGGAGCTGCCGGAGCTGAGCGAGGAGTCCGAGGAGAACAACCCCTCCGTGCCCAACATCCCGGCCCAGCAGCGCCGGTCGGGAATATCCCACATGGAGCTGGATGAGAGCGCGGCCGAGTGCGCTCCCATCCTGGACTCGGAGGAAGCCAAAGGGGTGAAATCCCACAGAACCTCATCCGGGCACAGAAAATCCAGGGAGAAGCAGCTCAGCGGGAAGCGGAAAGAAACGCTGGTGTAAGGAAAAAAAGGAGCCCCGGTGCCACCCTGGGGGAAAACTGTTAATTTATAAATAATTCCGTGTACATTTTTGTACCGGGAGCGCCTTCGGAGCCGCTCCGCGGATCAGATCCTGGGTTTATGTTGGAATGGCAGCTACTGGTGTGCAGTTCCTGTTGAACTGGGGTCTGTTTTTACACTTGGAATCCGTGAGGGGTTTCCAAAACCCTCGTGGCAGATCTAAAGAGCAAATTTGGGTTCCTGGAAGTTTTCCACAGCTGTGGTAGAGGATGGAAAATAAAGCGGAATTTTGGGCAGCACCAGGGGTTTTGATCAACACTGCATGAAGGCCTTTAAAGGACTCAACACCTGAAGTCACTCTGGTGTGTGGTTATGGCAATTCCTGCAAATTCGCATGTTCCAAAAGGAAAAATCCTTAAAAAACAGACCCAAGTTCAACAGGTCCTCAATTCACCTACTGGAATCTTTGATCTTTGTGTGTCCTTTGTACATTCCTCTGTCTCACTCTTGTATCCTGCCAACTATTTAATTTTTTTATTAGTTTTGTTTTGAGTTTAGGGGTTGGGATTTTGGGGGTTTTTTGTTTGTTTTCTTTGATCGGTTGGTTTTTTTTATTTTTGTATTTTTGTTGCTCAGACTTGGCATTTCCTTTCCAGTACTTGATCCTTCGTGCTCCAAGGGGTGATGTCCCAACTGTCCCTCACATCACCCCGGAGCAATCCAGGGGCTGGGGGGAGACACTACTGAAAGAGAACTGCTTTACTCTAGGGTGTAGGAAGGTTGTAGGCACGTTGTAAAGGGTTTGGGGAGCAGTGAGTAGAGGGGATAGCAGGGAGAGAAGGTAGATTCCGTGTTTTTGTTGCCTTTTGGAAATGAAACGCTTCCCAACGGGAAGCAGGACTTGGAGGCAACCAAGGGGTTCTTGCATGTGGTAGAAAGGTAGAGGAGAGGAAGTGTTGGAGGTGTGAGGAGAGGAGAAGGAGTGGTTGTAAATATTCAGGGTGGCAGCACTGCCATCTTCTAGCGCTCCAAAGATCCAGGGAAAATCCAGGGAAAGACCCAGCTTGGGAATGGCACTGCAGAGCATCGTGGGAAGCAAAGTGGTGAGAGCTCTGAGCACAGCGGGGTGTGCCTGAAATGCAGGACTGGGGAGTGGGATCCTGCAGTCCCTGTCACCTGAGATCCAGGACTGGGGAGTGGGATCTTGCAGTCCCTGTCACCTGCGATCCAGGATTGGGGAGTGGGATCCTGCAGTCCCTGTCACCTGAGATCCAGGACTGGGGAGGGAATGGCACTGCAGAGCATCGTGGGAAGCAAAGTGGTGAGAGCTCTGAGCACAGCGGGGTGTGCCTGAAATGCAGGACTGGGGAGTGGGATCCTGCAGTCCCTGTCACCTGAGATCCAGGATTGGGATCTTGCAGTCCCTGTCACCTGCGATCCAGGATTGGGGAGTGGGATCCTGCAGTCCCTGTCACCTGAGATCCAGGATTGGGGAGCGGAATCCTGCAGTCCCTGTCACCTGAGATCCAGGACTGGGGAGTGGGATCTTGCAGTCCCTGTCACCTGAAATCCAGGCTTGGGGAGCTTGCTGGTGACTCCACATCCGAGGATTGTCATTGCCTGTCACGTGTGCGGCCGGGAACTTTGGGAATGGGCATAGGGTGTACATAGACACAGCGTGTGGTTCTCTGTAAATGTTGTACAGTTTCCAGTGCCAAGTTCCATTAAATTCCTGACGGCCTCTCCTGCCTCATCCAAGTCCTGCCTGAGAGGGAGGGAGGGATGTGTCTGTGTTGGGAGTTGGCTCTGGATAAAGATGGATCTCTCCAAGCTGAGGCTCCAGAAGGAACCCCTCTCCTCCTGCCATGATTCTTCTGTGTCCAGGCAGGACGAGCTGGAATTGTACAGCTCTGTGTCCTGTTACTCTGCTGTGTCCAGGCAGGACACGAGCACAGCAGCTGAGTTTATGGACTATGCTCAGTTCCTCAGGGAAACGGGAGGAGCAGTGGGATTCTCCTTGCCCACAGAGAAGATCCACCTCCATCACCAGGATTTATTTAAATGTTAAATCCTTGGGAAGGGGGATCCTGCTGGCCTGATCCCAAGGAAGCTTCCAGGCAGTTGTTGTACCGAGATAAACCCATCCAGTCTTCCTAGTTTTCCCAAAAACCTCCGGTCTGGTCTTGTACGGGGTGTCTGGGCTCGGCTGCAGCTCCAGGAGAGCAATTCCAGCTCCAGCCTAGCCCCGCTCCCCCAAGAGGGAAGGAGCAGCTCGGTTTTAGGAACATTTACAGATAGGGTGGGATGGGATCCATGGCATGGGAGATGATGGATGCCAGGATCCCTCCTGGGGACAGCAATCCCAGCTCCAGGCTGGCCTTTCTCCCCCAGGAGGGAAGGAGCAGCTCGGTTTTAGGAACAGGATTCACAGCTGAGCTCTGACCCCTGAAGCTGATTTGATCCAGAGGGAATTCAGCCCTTCCTGAGCAGGGAGAAGCTGGAAAAACAGCTCCTCCTGCAAAAAAGCACCAGTGAGCTGCTGGAGCACAGGGAGAGGAAATCCCATGGATTGTCTGCTGGGCTGGATCTTTGTCTCCTCATCCTGCAGCCGACTGTGAATCAGCCAAAAATCTTAATTCCCCTTGGAAGTAATTCCCTTTAAATAATTCCCCACAGCTCCTGCTGGTTGCTCTCCCTGCTCTGTCCCTCCTGCAGGAATGTGCAGCCGTCTCAGCCCTCCCTTCTCCAGACTAAACAAGCCGAGCTCCCCTGGATTCCTCCCATGAATTCCATGGGATCCCGGCTCTCTCCGTGCCTCTGCTGAGCCCAGATCCCCCATCCCATGGGTGTGGAACCCCAGGATACAGTGGGATAAAATTCCCAAGGGCAGAGGGGAACCTGTGGTGACATCCCTGTGCCAGGAAGGGACTGGGAGCGTGTCTGTGCCCATGGATGTGGCACCTCCGCCCTGGGTAAGCAGCTCCCGGATCCGTGTTTGCCCTGGGACCCACCCAGCTCCAGAGCACGGCCAACGCCTCCAGGGTTTCCAGGTGGGACCTTCCCAGAGCCAGGGTCACTGTGGGGCAGAGTCCCCTCCAAGAATTCCCACCCTTCCCAAGAATCCCAATCCCTGCCTCTTCTCCACGGGGACATCGGGGATCAGGGTCCCTTCGCTCCAGCTGTAGGAGCTGCCCTTCAGTTCACCCTTGGATTTGGGAATCTCCGTGGAAGCAAAGTCTAAAACCACAAACCACCAAATCCCAAATTTTACTCCAACAGCCCCAAGACCCTTGCAGCCGTTCTGGGGTCAACCCCAAGCCCACCCTCTCCAAAATCCCACTTTCCACACTAAACCTCAGCCTAGTTTTTGCTGAGATTTGTGGAGATTCCTCCCCATCCCCACAGCTGCTCCTGGGATCAGTCTGGGCTCGTGCAGGGACAGGAGGGCCCCATGGAGCTTTCCCTGTCGGAGCCACTTCCCTCTCCACCTCCCAACTTTCCCTTTTTCCATGAATTCATCCCCCTCTCACCCCCTGCCGTGTCTGCAGCTGCAAACCCAGACACATCTGTGCACATCTGGGCTGGCGTTCGCAGCCCAGCCGCCTCAGGAGAATCCAACTGGAAGCTTTTCACCTTCTGGTTTGGGGGAATTTTTCCCCCCTGTTCCCTGGATTAGGCCCCTCAAAGCCAGACACCGAGCCTGGAAAACTCCGTGTGAGGCTTTCATGGGGCCCTGCCTCATCAAAGCACCAACTTTTCCATCTCCAGGTGGAGACATCCCGGGAAATTCAGCTGCCAAAAACCCAGCAGCAGCGGCTGCGTGCTCCCGATCCCACCATGGTGGTCTCCCCTTCCCTGTCCTAGCCCACAGCCCACCCCAGATGCTGTAAACAGGATTAGGCCATAAATCCTGGGATTTTATGGGCCAGCAGGAAGTTTTATTGGGATAATTATCCTGATAAATGAGGCACACTAAAGCACAGACAAAATCAAGGGCTGGCTTTGACCTTACCCTGAAAATTGATGTTGGGATGGGATGGGATGGGAGATGGTGGGTGCTGGCAGTGGGTGCTGGTCACAGGGATGTAAAGGAACGGGGTGGGATGAGAGGTGACGGGTGCTGGTCATGGGAATGGAATGGGGTGAGAGGTGATGGGTGTTGGTCACGGAGAGGTCATGGGGAGATGATGGGTGCTGGTCATGGGGATGGGATGGCAGGGATCCATGGGATGGGATGGGAGATGGTGAGTGCTGGAAATGGATGTTGGTCAGAGGAATGGAATGGAATGGAGTGGAGTGGAGTGGGAGATGATGGGAGCTGGTCATGGGAATGGGATGAGAAGTGATGGGTGTTGGTCATGGGAAGATGATGGGTGGGGGCATGGGCATGGGATGGGATCGATGGGAGATGATGGATGCCAGCAATGGGTGCTGGTCACAGGCATGGGATGGGATGGGATGGATAGAATGGCAGGGATAGGATGGGATGGGATCAGTGGGATAGGATGGGAGATGCTGGATGCCAGCAATGGATGCTGGTCACAGGGATAGGATGGGATGGGATGGATAGAATGGCAGGGATAGGATGGGATGGGATCTGTGGGATGGGAGATGCTGGATGCCAGCAATGGGTGCTGGTCACAGGGATGAGATGGGATGGGATCTGTGGGATGGGAGATGCTGGATGCCAGCAATGGGTGCCAGTCACGGGGATTTCATGGGAAGGAAGCAGCAGATTCCAGCTTTGATCCACACCAAGGGCCACCCTGGACAGCACAGCCCCTCCACCCTCATCCAGGTGACACAGGGACCCCAAATCCCCTCCATCTGAGCTCCAGCCTCTCCCACAGTTTGAACCAACACCTGAACCCTCCCAGGCCTCCAAACCCTGGTGATCTGTTGGGATTTGCTTCTCCCAGGTGGATCTGAGCCAGCTCCGCCTCCTCTGGGCTCTTCCCCGGCAGTTTGGGTTGGATCTCATTAAATCTGGAGCAGAGCAGGGAGTGTGGGCAGTCAGACAGATAATTAGGGAGCAACTCTTGCACAGGAGGAGCTGCCAGGGCCTCCCCTCCCCGAAACCTCTCACCAGACAGGTTCCCAGCACAGCTCCCACAATTCCTCCCGGGAATTGCAACGTTCCACACACCCAGAGCTTTTTCCACGGGAGGTTTTCCCCAGGAGGGCAATTCCCCCCTAGATTTATCCCACCCTTCCTCAGGTGTCCCTCAGTTGTCCCAGTGGCTGGGTTTTGGTTTGTGCCCTTCCCTCCAAATCCCACAGCTCAAATTCCTCACTGGGTTAAACTGGGATCAACTGGTGCCCATTTCCTGTAGCTGAGAAAGTCAAATTATCTCCTGCTGTGGAAATTCCTGCTCCAGCAGCTCCTTGAGCTGGCTGGTGAAGGTCACTGGACTATTGTGGGCACAGAGGAAAGAGGGAGGGATGGATGGATGGATGGATGGATGGATGGATGAACACCCCCTCGTTTGTCACTGTCCCCTCCTTTACTCCCTGAGTAAGAGATGAGTAAACCCAACCTTACAATGAGGAGAACCCTCAGCTCACCCCTGAGTAACAGAGCAGGACCCCACCCCCCTCCCCTGATCCAGCCCCACGTCACCACCCTGGGTCCCACCCAGAGGAGCCCCGGAGGTGACTCAGGGTCCCAGCAGCTCCGAGCAGCTCCGGGCAGCCGGGATCTGCCAGGACCTGCACGAGATCCTCCCTCGGCGCCTTTGATGTGCTGCCAGCACCGCCCGGGGCTGGGGAGGCTGGTGGGGGGGACCCCTCCATCTCCTTTGTACAGCTCCAATCCTCTCCAAAATATCCCTAAAACTGGGAAAATCGTGTGTGTCATCCCCACTGCCACCTCCCCCCGAAACCACAGAGCCACAGCCCAAATCCCTTAATTAGGGCTTTGTTGGGATCCAGCTCCATGAAATGCCACCGTGGGAGCAGCGGGACGAGAGCCAGGGTGGCCCAAGGGGGTTGGGTCACTCTCCCTCCCCAGCTCCCAAAACTTCTGGATCCATTCCCACTCCTGCCTCCTCCTCCTGCTGCCGATCCGGGGAGAGGCCCTGGGAGGGAGGAGGCTCCATCTCCTCCTCCCCACCGGCGCCTCGGCGTGCCGGGACAGAGCCGCGTGCCGGCGGGAGCACCATGGCCGAGCGGCTGTCGGAGGAGAAGATCGCGGAATTCAAGGAAGCCTTCTCCCTCTTCGACCGCGACGGCGACGGCTGCATCACCACCAGGGAGCTGGGCACCGTCATGCGCTCGCTGGGCCAGAACCCCACCGAGGCCGAGCTGCAGGACATGGTGGGCGAGGTGGACGCCGACGGCAGCGGCACCATCGACTTCCCGGAGTTCCTGTCGCTGATGGCCAGGAAGATGAGGGACACGGACAGCGAGGAGGAGATCCGCGAGGCTTTCCGCGTTTTCGATAAAGATGGGAACGGCTACATCAGCGCGGCCGAGCTGCGGCACGTCATGACCAACCTGGGCGAGAAGCTGACGGACGAGGAGGTGGACGAGATGATCAAGGAGGCCGACTGCAACAACGACGGGCAGGTCAACTACGAGGAGTTCGTGAGGATGATGACGGAGAAGTGAGGGCCCCCATGGCCACCTCCGGCTCCGTTCCGCAGGTAACGCCCCGGCACGAGGCATCCATGGAAAATCCCCAAATCCATGGAAAATCCCCAGATCTTGGCTCTCCCCCATCCCGGCCTCCTCGTGTTGGTGGTTGGAAAAATTAATGTTTGTGGTGCTTTTTTTTTTTTTTTTTTAATTTTTCCTTCTTTTTTTTCCCATAGGGAGCAGAGGTTGTGGTGGTTCTCCCCCAGCCCCTCCATCCTCTCCCACCTTCTCCAGGCTGGACAAATTCTCTTTTATCCCAGCTGGAGCTCTACCAACCGGCGTCTGCACTGGATGTGGGATGCAGATGGATTTGGGGTCCCCATGGGATGTCTCAGAGGCCACTGAAAATTCCCTGACATCCCTGAGGCCAATAAAAACATCCCCCCACATCCTGGTGGCTGCTTCGTTCGGCTTCTCCTTGGGATCCCTGCTGAAAAATATTCCTCAAATCATCCTGGTCAGGCTCAAACCCCTCCTCATCTCCATCCTCTTCCCATTCCATCCCTTTTCCCAAAAAGCTGGAAAGATGCTGGAGACCAGGATGTGGCCGTCCCCATCCCAAATCTCATCACTTTTGGGATCTGCCTCCACCCCCAGGATCTCAGGGGTCCTTTTCCCTCTTACAAGTTGGATTTATCCCTAATCCCCATCCCAAAGCTGAGCAGAGCAGGATTCACCTTTCCTGGCCCCAATCCCAAACTGGCCGTGACTCAGTTTCCCCACAACGAGGGCGGATCCTGGGATGGGATCATTCCCTCCACAGAGGAATCTGAAGGAAAATTCATTTGAATGGATCTCATTAATGCTCAGTCGCTAACGAGCAAACAGGGCCGAGCTGCTCCGTGGGGAACTTTGGATCCACCACGGCTCCAGCCCCAGCTCAGCCCATCCCCGGGGCTGGGAACTTTGGCAATCCCAGTTGTTTTCCCGGGAAAACCGGGCGGGTCCTGGCAGAGCCCAGCACACCCACGCTCGCTCCCAGCACCTTCTCCCTCACACTCCCAGGATGAGAGCGGGCCAAAGCCCAGCCCCAAAATCCTCAAATCCAGCAAAATCCAGCCGGAAAAAATCCCAGGGTCAGGCCGGGCTATTGTAACGAATGGCTAAAACCGGTCCTTGCCAAAAACCTGGATTATTTATTTCATGCCAGCATCCAGCTCCAAACTGAACCTGGTATTTTTAGGCCTGACCTTTTTTATCCTTCTATTTTCGGGTTGTTTAATTTCCAGAGCGTTTTTTCCGCTCCGCTTGTCCCGGGATGGTTTTTCCTAACAATGATCCTGAACCAGAGGCTGCATCAACAATGGAGAAAGTTCATCCATGTTCTCCCATTTTTCCCTGAATTTGGTGCTTGGGAGAGCAGTGGGAAATTCCCACCAGCATCCCTTGGGATGGACACATGGATGGACAGGTTGTCCCCAGTTTTTTCAGCAGGAAAAGGAGGGGATTTTGCTTCCCAAATCCAGGTTTTCATCCCCAGATTGTCCCTCTGGAGGAGAAGGAGCTGATGGAACTGCAGGATCCATGATCAATGGAATTCCATCCGGTGTTGGTTAATGATTAAATAATTAAATTAATCGAGGTCCAGGGGACGCACTCGGAGCCTGGGAAGTTTGGGGGACCCCTGGTCTCTCCCTAATCCCTCCACATCCTGATTTTCCACCCTAAAACCTGGCCAGGATGTTCCCTGCACCCGGGGATGGGGATTGAAGGATGGGATGTGGAATAGGGAGCATCTGGGATGGAACTGGGAATTATCTGGGACAGGAATCACCTGGGATTGGACCTGAAGGATCATCTAGCGTGGGATTTGGGATAAGGATCATCTGGGACTGGACCTGAAGGATCATCTAGCGTGGGACTTGGGATAGGAATCATCTGGGATGGGTTCTGGGATCTGTGGGATCATCTCATCATGGAACTGGGATAGGAATCACCTGGAATGGGTCCTGGGAGATCATCTAAGCCAGGACCTGGGGTAGGAATCACCTGGGATGGGTCCTGGGGGATCATCCCGTGTGGGATTTGGGAGAGGGATCACATGGGATCATCCCCTGTGGGATCTGGAGCAGGGATAACCTGGGATGGGATCCGGGATGGGAGCACATGGAATGGTGGATGAGGGATCCCTGGAATGGACCACGAGGAACCCCCGGGGTGGATTTAGGGTGGGACACGTGGCTCACCTGGAATGGGATGTGACTGGGGGATCCCCTGGGATGTGACTGGAGGGGAAATCTCCTGGATCCAGACTGTGCCAGCTGCTCCCACCTCCACCAGGGACAATCTCCCACCACTTTTCCAGGTATTTCCCAACAAAAAATCCACCGAGGGCTCCAGCACCACCCAAAAGCAGGGATCCAGCTCTGCCCCCATTGCTCCCCTCTCCCTGCTCACCTGGACGCCGTTTTTCCACTAAAATTGAACTTTCAAGGAAAAAAAGCAGCTCAGGAGCCCCCCCAGCATCCCCCATCCTAAAGGACTGGAGATGTTTGCTCCAATCCTGTGGAATCAATCCCAAATTCTCCCCATTCCCTCCAATTTTAGCAACCCCAGATGTTTCCATCCCTTTAAAAACACGTTCATTAAATCTGGGAAAACAACCCCGAGACCTCCCAAGGTTTTCCCGCAGGAAAAGCAGGATTTTTTCCCAGTTTTCCCCATTTTTCCCCCTTCCAAGCCCTCTGGATCCGTGGCTCCCCGCCCCCTCCCCGGCAGTAACTCTGCCCTTGAGCAAACATGACGTGGTGCCTGGGAAATGTCTCCGGGAAGAGGAGGCCCCTCCACGTCCAGCTGCCAGAAAAAAGTCTGGAAAAGCGGCTGGGGAAGCGGGATTGATCCAGTCAGTCCGGGCTGGAGGGATGAGGGCTGGGGCTGGGGAGCTGGGCTGGGAAATCAAGGCAGCTTCTGCACGGGGAGGTAAAAACGAAGCCCAAAAATCCATTTACAAACTCGGTTTTTTTGGAAAAAAGAAATGGTTCCGTTCCCCAGGGGTGTTTTATTAACCTGTTTTAAAGGGATTTTTCTCCCTGGTTTTCTGCTTTTGGGTTATTTGTGAAAGGAGAAAATCCCATCTGTGGTAGAAATGAAAAAACCACACAAATCATCCCAAAATCAGGCACGGGGAAATGTGGGAAACATCGGCCAGGGTTGGCCAAAATGATGGAGAACGGAAAAATTTGGTGCCAACTCCAACACTGAGGCTGAGGCTGCTCCAGATGGGGAAAAGCTTTGGGAGAAAATCCCTGATTTGGGGCTGGAGGGTTGGGTTGGTCTTCAAATTCATTTTTCTGGCATTAATCCCTCAGGGAATTCTGGGGATGAGGAGAGGGGACAGGCAGGACAGGGAGGTGGGAATGAGGAGAAGGAGAGGGGACAAATGGGATGAGGAGAGGGAAATGAAGGAGAGTGGGAGCTGGGACAAGGGAGGGGACAGGAATTGGGGACAGAAGAACCAGGAGAGGGGAAATGTGACCAAAACATGGAATAAAGGGGACCAGGAGATGGGGACAAGGAAAAGGGGGAGCAAGAGGTGGGGAAAAGCTGGATCAGGAGAAGGGACAAGGGGACAAGGACGAGACTTTGGGCTGGGGATAAACGGGAACAGGAGGAGAATGGGACAAAAAAAGGGGACCTGAAGAAAAGACGAGATGGGGACAAGTGGCACCAGGAGAAGGGACCAGGGGCCAAGGAAAAGTTGGGAGCAAGAGGGACAAGGCCAAGGCTTTGGGATCAGCCAATCCCGGCGCTCCCATTTCCCGGCATTGGTTCCCAAGGGAAATCCCAAGGGATTTTGGGAGCCTTTGGGGCTCCTCCCCTGCCCAGGGCTTTCCCCAACCCCAATTCCCAAAATAACCCCCGGGGGATCGATGCTGCGGGAATGGGGAGCGTGAAATCCAAAACTCCAAGCAGGGAATTCCGCCGGGACGGGCAGGGGCGGCTCCAGCCCGGCCGGCTGGGAGGGATTAAACTGGGACCGGAGTTTGGGGGCACCGGGAAAGATCCCAAACCCCGCCAGGACCCGCACATTCCGCGGCGTGGCCACCGCCAAGCTGCAGAGGTGAGCTGCAGTTAACCCCGAAACCCCCGAATTCCTGAAAAACCGGGAATGCCCGCCGGGGTTCGGTGCAAGCGGAGCCGCTCGGTTTTCCAGCCCTGCTGGAGCTGTCGGGAATTTTAACAGATGGGAATTAATAGGAGCATGAGCTCAGCCCCGCCTGCCGCCAGCCCCGGCGGGAATTTGGGAATCTTCTCCCTCTTTTTTTCCGCCGGGATAAGCGGGAGGATGGGGCTGCTGCTCCAGAAAACACCCCCGGGATGAACAATTAAAATTCCCACCCACCCCATTCCCAGCTCCGCTTTTTCCTCCATTAAAAACCCACCTGAAATTCCCAAACGAATCCCAGCTCTGGGAAGGAGAAATCCCAAAAATAAATTTAAAAAAGAGCCCAGGCAGAGCCGAAAAGAAGGAATAACAATTTCGCGGCACCTCCAGCCCTGTTTTTCCCGATTTTCAGCCCATCCCTGGAGGCACAACCTGCCCCTGCTCCCATTTCCCTCCCTATCCAAGCCTGTCCCGAAATCCCCGCTTTTCTCCTTAAAAATGCGCCTGCCCTGAGCCGAGACCAGAGGGAATTTTATTGCAGATCGGGGAATTCCAAGTCTTTTTGGGACCGTGAGAATTGGAGTCTAGAGGTAGGAATTGAACTTTCTGGGGACGACTTGTTCCCCAAAAAAAAAAAAATCCCAAATTCCCAACTCCCGGATCAGCGGGGCCCGCGTTTGCGGATTGGGCTTTGCTGGGATTAAAGGGAATTTGGGATCGGCGATTCCTCCTCCTCCCGCCCAGGGAAAAGCGGCCGGGCCTGTTGGAAGGAGCGGGATTTGCCGGGTTTTGCCGGGATTTGGGACGAGCGGGGCCGGTGCAGACCCTGCCGGCCGGGAATTCCCATGCCGGGGTCCGGAGCCTTTCCCGGGGGGAGCAGCTCCGCCAAGCGGCGCCGCGCCGGGAGAGGCTCCCGCGGCAAAGAATCCTGCGGGGCTGGGAGTTCTCCCGCAATTCCTCCCAAAAATTCCTCCTCCAGCTCTTCCCCATCCCGGGGTAAGGACTCGGTGAGGAAATGGGCTGCAGAGCATTCCTTAGGGGAATTTAAAAAGGATTGTCCCGGTTTCTTTGGGATGTTTCCAGCCCCCGTTTCCTTCCAGAACTCAGGATTCCTCTGGGAACATTCCCCACTCCCAGCCTTCCTTCCCAGGTTTTGGTGAGACTTCCCTGGGAAACCAGGAGTGAAAGGTTTTGGGTGGGGGATGAACATTGTGGGGTTTTTGTGGGATCGTGGAAGGGTTTGGGTGGGGAGGGAACTTCAGGATCCCAGAATTCCAGCCCCGTTCCCGGGGCAGGGACAATTCCCACCGTCCCAGGCTGCTCCAGCCTGGCCTTGGACATTCCAGGGGTCCAGGGGCAGCCCCAGCTGCTCTGGCAATTCCAGCCCAGCCAGGAATTCCCAATTCCCAACATCCCACCCCAATCTCCCTTTCCAGGGAATTCCCTCCATTCCCAGCTCTCCCAGCCCCGGAATTTGGGATGAGGCTGCTGAAGGAAGAGATTTCCCAGGCAGATCCCACAGCAGCAGCAGCCGGACACGGGTGAGGCTCTTCCAGAGTGAATTTTAATCAGGAATAACCTCAGAGCTTCCCGAGCTTCAATCAGGAATAAATTCCAGCTGCCCAAATAATTCCCACTGCTGAAGAGTTCTTCCCATTCCCAACACTTCCCTGAATCCAACTGTGCCCGAATCCACAGGCCTGAATCCTGGATCCACCAAAAGCTCAGGATCCATCTCCAAGTGAGGGACTTTGGGGTTTTTTTTTTAGGATTTTGTCCCTGGTGATGTGCAGGAAAAGCCAAAGGATTCGTCCAGTTTTCCAGCAATCCCAAGAAATCCGTGGGATTTGATCCCTCCCGTGCTTTGCCGGGGGTTTATGGGCTGGGCTGGAGTTGGAAAATGTCAAATTTGGGTTAAATCCATGACCTGGTGCTCCAGGGGTTTTCTCCAGACTCCCCAAATCCACCCAAAAATTTGGGATGGGCACAAGAAGATCTGCAGGATCGCCCGTTTTCCTGGGAAAAGGCGGGAAGGGGCGGAGAGGGCCTGGAAAATTCAGGAAAATCCTCTGGATTTTCGGTGTTTGGGTGGATTTATTCCCGAATCCAGAGGTGGGACAGAATTCCAGCTGGGTTCCTGCCCCATTCCAGAGGATGGAAAGCACAGGAAAACTCCTGGGAATTCTCTTCCCTCACCCCAGAGCCCTGAGGGTAAAAGCAGGAACCCCAATCCTGGTTTTTTGTTGGAGTTGTCCCTTTCCCAGTTTTTCCTGGGATTTGGGAAGCAGCAGCACAAACCCTGCAGGGTTTGCCTCACCCAGGGAACGAGCAGTGAAATTCCAAGGGATCACTTGGATCCCACCTTGTTTTCCCAGGATAAACTTCACATTTTGGGAAAAGCTGCCAGGGTCCAGCTCCCCTTCTCCAGTTGAAATTCCAGCCAGGAGAAATCCCAGAGATTTTCATGGATGAAGGCAAATCCCTGTTCCCAGATGGAATTTTTTTTATTTTGGATCACTCCGTGCCCTGCTGGATCCACAGGAAATCCCCAGGGAAGAGGAGTTATCCCGAATTTTTCAGCTGGGTTTGGAATTTGGGCAGCCTGGGAAGGGGAGGGAGAGAAGCAGGAAAGGCCTGGGGGGATCTGGGACGGATCCAGGCCTGGATTTGGGAATAAAGGGTGAAGGGATTGTCCCAAAGCGACCCCAAAATCAACGAGGCCCAATCCAGGAGTTTACTCCCATTTTTCCAGGGATTCAGCTGCTTCCCAGAAATCCCCAAATCCCACAGATCCCCAGGAGGGAGCCCCAGGCCCCAAGAGGGATTTGGGATTCTCCGAGGTTTTCATCCCAAACCCCGATCCAGAGGAGATCCAGAGGCTCCTGAAAATCCAGGGAAGATCCCAAAAAATTCCAGCTGGGATTGAATCAACTGGGATTGGCTTAACAGGACAGGGAACAGCTGGTGCAGGGGATGGGATAAAGGGAATTAATTAATGGGATAAATGGAATTAATTAATGGGATAAAGGGAATTAATTAATGGGATAAATGGAATTAATGGAATTAATTAATAGTATAAATGGGATAAATGGAATTAATGGGATAAATGAGATAAATGGAATTAATGGAATAAATGGAATTAATTAATGGGATACATGGAATTAATTAATGGAATAAAGGGAATTAATTAATGGAATAAAGGGAATTAATTAATGGGATAAATGGAATTAATTAATGGAATAAAGGGAATTAATTAATGGGATACATGGAATTAATTAATGGAATAAAGGGAATTAATTAATGGGATAAATAGAATTAATTAATGGAATAAAGGGAATTAATTAATGGAATAAAGGGAATTAATGAATTGTTTATTCCCAGCAGTTCAAATGCCATTCCCAGTTTTCCAAGCTGGAATTCCAGGGTGGTGCCCAAGCTCTCCCAAATCCCAGCAGCAGGAATTCCTCCAATGGATGGGAAACAAAAACCCCAAACTTTGGGAAATCAGGGAATGAAGATGGAATCCACGGGGCTGAGGGAATTCCTTACTCACTGTCCAAGGAATCTTTCTGCTTTTCCAAGGGAAACTTGGATTTTGTAATTCCACTGTTTTACTGGCATGGGCAGGCTTGGAAAAACACTGGAAAAGGGATTTGGGATCCTAAAAATGGATTTGGGATCCCTCAAAAGG
>VWZV01004135.1:0-41483 GCA_013397155.1 Irena cyanogastra | reverse complement strand
TTTTTTTTTTTTTAATATATATGTTGGTAGTAGTAAATGAGAATAAAACATTCTGTCTGGAGACATCATAATTTTTAACAGGCATTGTTACTACTTGTCTTTTGGGACTGCTTTTGATAAAGCCAGCAAGTTACATCTTGTTGCAGGCTGTTTGTTATGAGGTGCTCCCTTCAAAGTTTGATTATTTAAAAGAAAAGGGTGCACAACAATAAAAAATATTAACAAAATAACTCCTTTGGAAACAGCTTATACAGGCATAATAATGTTTCTAGTGCAACAAATCCATTTTTCTCACTAGATTTAACTAGTCTTGCTTTCTGGGGGAGACAAATAATTCTTCAGTGCCATTTCCAGAAATTTATAGGACACCCTTTTTCTAGCTATGTGCTTGCTTAGAGTTTTTAAAAAATAGACTAGAGTTAAAATTGTTTGGCATTAGCCTAAAAAATTTCTTTTTCTTTCAGTTGGAGAGACAGCTGCATGAAGATGAAGAATTTGCTAGAACTCTGGCCATGCTGGATGAAACACCACAGAAGAAAAAGGTTGAATTCTTTTTACATTCAAGCTTTCAGGAATTGTATTGCTGGGAGTGTTCTTATTTAGACACCTTTATTTTGAGACTTCCATACAAATGCATTAAAAACAGCAGGAAAGTGTTTTCATGGAAATAGCATACTCACTTCTTATAGTTTCCTCCTTGTCTTTCCTTGCTCAGTAAGGGGTGTCCTGCCTAATCAGACAGTGTGTGCTGGATGCCTCTGTTGGGATGGTGTTTTAAGTTCTAGTTACAATTAAGTGAAGTGTCTTGCTGTGTCCCTGTGGTAGCTTGGGACACACATCCCTGACTTTGGCATTGTGTGTTTATTTAGGCTCGGAAACATACAGAAGGAGAGCAAACAGTACTGAGCATCAACAGCAGCCCTAATACAACAGCAGGGTATAAGCAGTCAGAAAGAGGTAGGACACAGAAACTGAAAAGCATTGCATTAATTTATAATGTTAATGAGATACATTTTTATGTATGAGCTCTTCTCCCTCTGCCTCTTTTCAAGTGAAAGCAACAGACTCAGCTGGTGCAGCCAGGAATTACTCTGCAAAGCCACAAACTAAAGCTGAACAGTTGAAAGGTTCTCATTTATCGCCACAATCATCAGATGGTAAAAAAGAAGAGATTGGTGAAAAGGAAAGAGGTGCTCAAAATTCACTATCAAGAGAAAAAGTGGCTTCAGGGAAAGAAGAGAAGACAACACCAAAGAAGGAGAAAGTTTCTCCCAAGAAGACTGAGGTAGGAGCTGTCAAAATTAATTTAGATGTCTTGGTGGAGTGTGCAGGAAAATAGTTTTCATTTATTATAGGCATCACTGCTGTAACTTGGTACTTTGAATCTCCTGGCAGCTTTTAAGGATTTGAATTCTGGTAAGAGTGTAAGTTCTTTCCTTATAGCAGTTGTAAAACTATGTGGAAAAAATGATCTAGCAAAGTGCAAATTAAAAAGATGAAGGACCTGAGGTTCTCTAATGCCCATTAAGGTGTGCAGGTACACTGCAATATGGTTCTGTGCTTTCTCTTGTTTAACTCCACTGGAAAACAAAAGAATGCATGAATTCTGATACTTACTTAGTGAGTGAAAACTTACTGATGTGAGTGTGGGGACCCTGAGGATCTGTTCTGTGGTTAGAACGATAGGTGGCATTGTTTAGGGATTTATATTTCTCTCCTATATTTTCTTATTATTGATATGCTATGTAAGAATAAAGTTTAGGTTTTTCATCTGATCCAGTAACTGTATTTGTTGAACACTGGCAGTTATTGACAATATTAAAATGTATTTTTTAATCATACATTATAAAGTACCCCATTTCGACAATTAAATAGCAGTTATAATTAGAAGGGAGAGCCCGCACCTCCTTTTGAAATGAGTTATTAACAGTTGTTTATTGATTAAGAAGCTTAAGTGTCTCTTAAAGTCTACTTCATAGTATTTCTACTTCTATGCAAGTGTAGATCACAAATTAAACAGGATGTGAATTTAAAGTGACAATTTAAGAGTTTAGTGAGCATGTACATGTGCAACAGATGAATCTACAGAAACCTGACAATAAACAATGGGTGGATATTTTTTAAACTCTCACATTTTTGAAAGATTTTTAAAAGGAACAAGGAAAAACACCTCAACACAAGCACCAAAAGCAGAGCAAGCTTCAGTATTCCATGTTAATAGATTAAAAACAAGCATTAGAACTTGCTTTTCCTTTGATGCATTAAAATGTCTTAAACTGTGAAGCTTGGGTTTATTTTGCTGTTTTTGTATCTGTAATATGTATATTATTTTTTTCCCCTCTCCTGACCCAGTCTATAAGTCCTGAGGACTCTGAAAAGAAGCGAAACAATTACCAAGCTTACCGAAGCTTCCTTAATCGTGAGGGTCCGAAAGCACTGGGCTCCAAAGAGATACCTCAGGCAAGTTTGGCTACAGGATTCTTTATATGGAGTGTTTGGTAGACCTACTGCTGTAAGTGGTTTAATAAGTATCAACTTTACTGTTTAAAGACTGGTATTTTTTTCGCGGTAGGAAGAATGTATTAGAAAAACCTAAACTGTAGTGTGAAGCAGTGACTAAATGTAAAGAAGTATACTAAAGAATTTGTATTCAGGACTTGGTTTAGGAAGTCGTGATCATTAAACATAGTTACTGGTCTAAAAGTTGAAGATTGCTGTAACTCATTTGACTCACATGCTGTGCTTGAGGCACAGAGTGCTACAAGTATGGTCAGGTAAAAAGTGTGTGAAGTTTTGTTCATAGCTATTCCCATATGAACTTTTAGAAGTATTACTTAGCTAGGTATGATAATCTTATTTGTACAGTTTCATAGGGTACTTGATGTGGTAGAGGGTTAAAATAGCTGATGGTTAAGAGCTATTTGGTAGAATTTGGTACAATTTGGTAGAATTGTATCAGTAATGGCATTTTCTGCAATGCTGTGGTTCTCAGGGAGCTGAAAACTGCTTGGAAGGCCTGACATTTGTGATTACGGGTGTTCTGGAGTGTATTGAGAGAGATGAGGCCAAGTCTCTGATTGAACGTTACGGAGGAAAAGTAACTGGCAACGTCAGCAAGAAGACAAATTACCTGGTGATGGGGCGAGACTGCGGCCAGTCCAAACGTGAGAAGGTGAGTGTGTTCCTGTGCCTGGCCTAAGGCAAAGTGAAGCTGAATTGTTCCTCTCTTAACTGGTAATTTCCAATATCCCTGCCAACAGGAAGCAGTACTAACAATAAAGTGCATTTTTAAAATGAAAATGTTGGCAACAATAACGTTGGTTTTGTTTTGGTTTTACTTCTGTACATACATATAACACACACACACGCATATGTATATATGTATAAACTCCTGTTGTTGTTGTGTTCCTAGTCAAAGTTTTTTACTGGAAAACACTTTGAAATGAATTATGTAAATCCTAATGTAACTTGGTTTCACACTTAATTCTTTGTTTTGCTCCAGGCGTTAACTTTAGGTACAAAAGTTATTGATGAGGATGGTTTATTTGATCTTATTCGAACTATGCCAGGCAAAAAGTCCAAATACGAGCTGGCAGCTGAAACAGAGGTATGCTTTTTTTGCTTTGGTTTGTTTTTAATTGAAAGGAGTTTGTAATCTGTTCCTGTAACAGTAACAATCATCAGTTTGACCTTTTAGGTTAAAAGTAAAAATTTTTTGTTTGTGCTGAAGACAAATGACTCTACTTGGGAGCGAAAGGTTATTTTCCCTCTCTGACATTGTTCTGCAATTTAGGTACCTGACAGAGAGCTAATTGCATCTCCTTAGGTGGTATTGGGTTGAAACAAGGAGTGTTCATTAATTCTTTGGAATAAGTATTTGTGACTGATACCACGTGGTACCCAGACAGGCCCAGAAATATGTAAACTATGTGTATGCATAACAGATCTTGTCTTTATGTGGTACTTGAACTAAGAATATTAAAGGTAATTTTTTTCAGGCAATACCAAAAAACAGGTAACAAGTTTTTTGTGCACATTTTAATTTAGTTTGTAGCGGCTGACAGAATGTTATTAGAATCTCTGTTAGCTCTAGTATGTGGTGCATTCAGTACAGACATGACTTATTTATGCAAAGATACCATTAGTGTCCCAGGGGAAAGCAACTCTAAGATTATTTGCTGATCACTTTTGCTCCCTTTGAATTATTTTGGGTTGAGCAACTTTGGCAAGTGTTGTTTTGAAAGAACTTCAAGGATGTCTGACCCATTTGTTCCAGCCTGACAGTCATCAGTTTAGCATTGTAGGATGCCTCAGGCTTTGTGAATTAGGGGGCTGCTTTTGGAATGATGGGAACACTTCCTGCCTCTTTTTTGTGAGTTGTACTACACTGTGACATTGTGTTTAGCCATGCTTTATTTCTCAAAGTATTTCTGTATCTGGTCTTGAAGTTTTTTTAATCAATACATAATCTTTGTCACTTTCTAAGCGCTCCTGTAATTGTTTAAATAAATATGCTGATTCTTTACTGTATTTTTTTCCTTTAATAATACCTTTTTAATTTTTTTTATTTTCCTAAGGCAAAGAAAGTGGAGTCAAAACCCAGAAAGACACCACAGAAAGCTGAAGCTGGAAAAAGGAATTCTAGCCCCTACAAAAGGGAAGCGAATAATAAAAAATACAAGTCTACTCCTGAAAAAGGAGATGCCATCAGATCTGTCAGGAGAGAAAGCACTGCTGTTCGAAAACTTACGGACTTTAAACGTCAGACTGTAGAGGAGAAAGAAGCCCCAAAACCTAAGGGGAACTTGGTTTCTGAGGTTAATGAAGATGGCACAGAGAGATTGCTATGGGTCGATAAATATAAGCCTGTATCTCTTAAGGCAGTTATTGGACAGCAGGGTGAGCAAAGCTGTGCCAATAAACTGCTCCGATGGCTCAGAAATTGGCACAAGAACACCTTGGAAGATGGACAAGGTGACTGGCCTGGTTAATTTTCTCTGTGTTCTTTCGTGCTAATCATGCTTCTTGATTCCCTGGACCAATGAGGGCCTGACTGGTAGCAGAGCAGCTCTAGAAATCGAGAATAAGGCTGCAGTCAGATGTATTTTTAGCAGCAGTTGAGTCTGAAGTTTTTTTGGCAAAGTAGTTGTTCATTTACTACTCACCTCCCCACCTCCAAAAAGAGCAGAAGAATGTGTCTCAAAAGACATTTTTCCCCAAGTCTTAGGTTTCATTTTTACAAAAAACCCCAAAATATCCTAGCTGTGATGTATCTAAAAATGGCCTTGTGTTGAGCCTATTGATTGCTTCCTCAGCAAGAGAAAATAGGTTAGGCACAGCCAACAGTGAAGATACAGGATAAGAGCAGGTCTGAAGGGCTGCTCTTGTGTGTAGGGATGAATTGTCAAAGTCCTGGCTTTGGCAAGAAATGCATGTGTCAAGTAGAAAGTTCATCATCTTATAGACAGGTTTTTCTGGGTTTTAAAAGGTTTTAAGTTTTAGTTCAGCTGTAGTAAGTTTTTCTGTGTGGTGTGTTTGGGGTTTGGCTTAATTTGTTTCTGGTGGTGTGTGAGTTTGGTGATGATTTTGGTTTTTTATGTGTATGATACAGTTGTGAAGAAATTGCTGAAATGGTTGTATTACATTGATAGCACTTTGTGGTATTTTTCAGTTCAAAATCACTGCAAGTCATAAACTGTAAGCTGGTTTAAGCTGCTTTTACCTGAGCAGTTAGGATGCATCTGTGTATGCATCTTTGCATGTTTATATTGGGCCTTAAATGATGAAGAATTCCAATGGTGCTTGATATCTTTAGGAGCATGCAGTTTGTTTTATAATTACATATCTAGGTAAAACTGATTTTTTTTTTTCTTAAGCAAAACCCAGTAAAACTGGAAGCAAAGATGATGGAACAGGCTTTAAAGCAGCATTACTTTCTGGTCCACCTGGAGTTGGTAAAACTACTACAGCTGCTTTGGTTTGTAAGGTGAGTTAATATGTATCTGGATACAGCTACAGTGTGCAGATGGGTATGCTTTCAATGACCAGGGTCTGCTCTCAGCCAGGTTGCACCTGCTCAGAACAGGGTTACAGGTGAAAATATGTGGCTGTTTAGATACTGTTATCAGGTCTGAGGTGAGAAGGTACCACTGTGTGTCTGCATTTCTTTCTGTTACATTGAGAAGAAGCATATCGCAGTATGTTGGACAATTGGAAGTTATTTTCCAAAATGGTGAGCTTTCAGCACTAGTTCTGCAAGTTGGAGAATATTTGCACTTAATCTAGCAGGAGTCAAATTCTGGTAAGCTTTTTGAAAGCCTAAGGTGATGGTTTTTATGTCTAACAGAGATATTTCCCAGAGATCTTCTAAATTGAAATGCTACTTTAGGATGAGAGAAATTGACAGGGCTTTGTGTCTATTGTTAAATCTGAATTTAGAAATCTGTTGTATAGAGTAACTCTTAATCCTTTTCCCCTCCCCTTCCCCCACTGCATGCCTTTGAGCTTTGTGCCAACAAGTTGAGGCCACACCTAGAACTAGACGAGAAAAGGTGAATGTGCTGTCTGGGGCTCATTTTTTTTTCTCAAAGCATGGTCTAATCTGTTTCTGGTTTCCAACCTGGCTTGCTCTCAGCTGCCTCAGGACTCTACAGAGCGTTTCTCTGTGCTCCACAGGAAATGCCAGCAAAACAGACCAAGGCTGTGTGTGCTCAGTGCTGTGTTCTGGCTGCCTCTGGCAGGAGAGTTTGCTGATAAAAGAGAAGCTGGGTTAAGTTGTGTCAGGGACTGACAGAAGTGTTAGTGCTGCTGGGGGAGTCATATGTTTCCTATTGGTTAAATAGTTAAAAGCTTCTCTTTCCTGCAGCTTTCAGAGCCATGTGGTATGTTTCTTTGTTGTGCAGCTGGAAATACCATGGAGCTTAGCCAGCCTTGGCTTATAGCTGTTTCTATCCCTGCTGGCAGTTCTGTTAATCTTCCAAAATTTAGTATGTGCCACTGACTCCAATGCTTCCCCATCCCCCTCAATTAAAACAAAATGAAAACCAACCAAACAAAAAAACCCCAACAACCAGCCAACCAAAAAACCCAAAACAAACAAACAAAAAACCAACCAAACAAACAAATTTCAAGAAAACACAACACAAAAGCAAAACAAAAATAATCTCTTTTGAGCCTATCTGTTCCACACAAGGTTATAAGTTTTTTTGAATTGCTAGAGAAAAGGACTGTAAAGGGAGAAACTAATTAAAGCTGTATGATTTTTCACTGATCTGTGTTCTTACTTTTTATGTGGCTTATGTGTTTGGACCAGGAGCTGGGCTATAGCTATGTGGAGCTGAACGCCAGCGACACTCGCAGCAAGAACAGTCTAAAGGAAGTAGTTGCTGAGTCACTTAACAACACCAGCATCAAAGACTTCTATTCTGGTGCGTCTGTTGTTTGAAGGAGATTTTTGTTTTATTAAGAGTCTGGTTAGAGGAAGGACAGAGCTTCCTTATTACACAACAATGTTAGGAATTTATGTTGCTTGTCAGGTGGAGGTACCCCGTTCTAATAGAGATGGGTTCATGTAGTAAGCTGTTATATTTCTTCTTCAATTTAGAATTAAATTCTGCTATTCGTAGAATGAGTTGTTAATCTGCACAAACTACTCGAGAACTGTGCAGTTACTCCTCTGTTCCATGGGACTTGTTTCTAAGAAGATGACATGAGGTTATAGTCTAGTCTGTGAACATAGATTCATGTAATCAAGTGGCAGAGCCACCACCTCAGTTGTCTAGGATAGGGTTATCTTACTTAGCATTCGGTAAAACTCTGAGCAAGACTCCTTTATTCTCATCTCATTTTCTTATCCATATTCATTTCCAGGTGCATCTTCATCAGTTAGCGGGAAACATGTATTGATCATGGATGAAGTGGATGGTATGGCAGGCAATGAAGACAGAGGAGGGATTCAGGTGAAGCCACTGTAGTTCCTAGCTAATGCCATTGCCAAGAGTGTGTGTCATATATAGCACAAAATAGTCAAGCCACTCTGCTGTCCTCAACCCATGGTCCATAAACAAACTCTCTGCAGAGTACAGTCTAACTGTTTTAGAAGCCCATTTTTGTGTAAGAAGTGTGCATTGGTGGGGGGGGAAGGATACTTGTGTAGGCGAAGCCTGGAGTGATGAACTTGAGTGTGTGCACTTTAGAACAGGTACATTTATCCTAAGGTCTCTCTAAGGTGACATTTCCCTGCAGTGGGACGTTCATAATCTGGCTGGGACTGTTGCTCTTTTGCATAGGCAGTAACACTGAGTAACTAATGTGTGGCATAGGCAACAGCATCCTTTCTTCTCTTTAGTAGCTCCAGCTTTAGCTTCTGAGGATTTCCTATAGTCACACGCATTGATTTGACAGTAAAGGGCATACAGATTTTTAGCTCAGATGCAGGTATTTCCATTGCAGGAATGAAACTGGACTGAATTTCACCTTCATCAGAGCTAGCAAAGTTTGTTCTGGCAGGCCTAAAAATGATGTAGCCTCTTGGAGCAGGGATGAGCTGATCTTTTTATTTTCTGCTTTTTCGTTCTTAGTGGCAGGGTGCCGCCAGAATGCTGTGTGCTCCCTCTGGGCATAAGCCAGGTCAAACTGGCCTTTGGAGAAATTAGTCTAGTTCTGTAGGTGGACAGCTGTACTCTGGGCTATTGGTCTTCAACTGCTTCTTGAGGACAGTTCCAAACATAATTGCTGGAAGTAGACAGTGGAAGTGGGTAGGCAGCAGATTGCTTGCAGCTGAACAGAACAGGAAGTGAAAAATGTAGGCAAGGGACTAGGTTTGCACTGTGTAGAAATGTGATTACAGCAGGAGTGTTATGGACTTGGCACCTGTCAAGGATCTGATTTAAGGCAGGGACTAAGGCTGCTTGGTATGACGTTCTAATTGTTCTTATTATCCAGGCTATCTGATGTGATTGTAATGTGCTTAAATCACAGGAGCTGATTGGTTTGATCCGACACACGAAGATACCCATCATTTGTATGTGCAACGATCGCAACCATCCTAAAATGCGCTCCTTGGTCCACTACTGTTTGGATCTTCGTTTTCAGAGACCTCGTCTAGAACAGATCAAAGTAAGTAGGCTGTGGCTTTATGGCACTGAATTGCCATCAGTAACTTCAGTTTTCATGTGTCAGAGTTTATTCACAATTGGATATACCACTTAATGGATCATCTCGGTGACTAATTGCTTTTCTGAATGAATTGTCGGAGTTTTTCTTCCCAAAGCCTTTTGGAGTTTAGATGTCTGTCTTAACAACCCATTTTGAATATATTCTTATAAACAAATATGCTCTTTTTTACACCAATGGTAAATGATGGTTTATGAGAAAAAACGTGAGCTATATGTGCTTTAAAAATCTAGAAAAATATGCAGTGCTCTTTCATGGATGTGTCAATATGTTCTGCTGGGGCAAGAATTCATAGGAATTCTCTAGTGGCAGTTTCTCAATTGTGATTACAGGGTGCCATGATGTCTATTGCATTTAAAGAAGGTTTAAAAATTCCCCCACCTGCTATGCAAGAGATAATCCTGGCAGCAAATCAGGACATCAGACAGGTCAGTACCCATTCAGCATCAGCGACCATTCAGATAGCAATTATGTACATCAAAGTATTTGAACAGTATTTTTATGTATAAAGATCAGGCTGTTACTGCTGGAATATTCCATTAAAATTCTATTATGCTGTAAATTTGTTCTCTAGGTTTTACATAATCTTAATATGTGGTGTGCAAAAGACAAATCACTGACTTATGACGAGGCTAAAACAGATGCCAGCAGAGCCAAAAAGGACATCAAACTGGTAAGTGTCAAATACTGGATTGGCTTCTACTGTCATATTCTGATATAATCACTAGGCTTTATAAGCATCTTTTGAACTGAACCACTGAATAAAGCCTAGGTGCCAAGAGCTATCACATTTGCCACAAATAGTTGAAGAGTAGTTTATTAAGGACTGCATATATATTGTGATATACTTTTATGTAAGATGCAATTATGAATCTCATACTTCTCATCCTTTATTCTCTGTTTAGGAGATAATTCTCTTAATATCAAAAATAAAATGCAGTTATTAAAACTAGTAACGTTCTAGGGCAGAAATACTGAACGTGGAGCTTGTACCGATGAGTCAAGATACTTCTGGATACTAATTTTTCATACTGTGCTGTGTCTTACTTTTTGTGTTGACCTTCTAGCCGCTGACTTCTTGAAATGTCATTTATTTAGGGCCCTTTCGATGTTGTCCGGAAGGTTTTCGCTACTGGCGAGGAGGCTGCCCGTATGTCTCTTATAGACAAATCAGATCTTTTCTTCCATGATTATTCGCTAGCACCTCTCTTTGTCCAAGAGAACTATGTGCATGTGAAACCAGCTGCTGCTGGGTGAGTTACTCCAAAACGTAAATTGATATAGGCTTTTGTGTCAGGAAGTCAAAGTAGACTAAAATCTATCTGGATATTTCTGCTTTGTAATAAAGTCAACTTCATTTTTTTCCAGTGGTAATTTAAAAAAGCACTTGGTGCTCTTGAGTAGAGCAGCTGATAGTATATGTGATGGTGATATAGTGGACAGGCAGATTCGTAGCAAGCAGAACTGGAATCTTCTTCCAACGCAGGTGAGCACTTAACACTCATTTTATGTTCTTTAAGGGGAGTCCAGTGTTAAAGGTTGATCTGTGGAAATTGGTGTTTCACCATAATTATATGGTCTGTATAGTTTGTACTTCATGCAGTATTCTCTGTTCCACTGGTGATCAGAAGACTTTCCTATTAATGTTTTTGAGCCCATGCTCCAAAATGAAGTCTTCTGAAACTTGGAGAAGTTGGACTGTCACAAAGCATAGAAGCACGTGGTGTGTATCACTTGTGCTGTTACAAGCCTGCTCTGTCCTTCCTCTCACCAGGGAAGGACTTCTCCCAAAGCATAGAGGACTGAAGCTTGGTCACTGTACTTCTTTTAATGCTCATTGAAACACTGACAAGACTTGTGCTTAAAGGATGATGACTGGCATCAGAGAATACATTGTAGGTGGAATTGGAAGGCACCTCTGGAGGTGATCTAGTTCACCTCCCTGCTCAATACAAGTCTAAAGAGCTGAATTATTTAGGAACATAGCTGACTTGATGTAGATTGCAGTGTTCTTTGGAAATGTCTCCTTCATCATGTCTTTGTGTTGGAGATCACTTGTTTGTGTGAAGTCAGCTATTTGACTGCACTCTAAACTGGACAAGAGAAAAAGTCATGTTTTGAGGTTGTTTGTTTTTTGTTTTGGGTTTTTTGGGTTTTTTTTTTGAGTTTTGAAACCCAGATAATTTCACAGATATTTTAGAACATGATAATGAACAGGGTGGTACAAGGGGTGAAGCTGTAACCCAACAGGGATTGACCAGAAATAAGCAATTGAGAGAGTTTTCTTAAAATAAGCTGTTTCCACTGCTGTGGCCCTATGTTGACTGCCCCTCTTCCCTGGGGACAGTGCAGTGCAGGGCAGTGTGTCATGGTGTCCATGAGACTCGCAGTGTGATTTGAGTTTGGCATGTGTGTTACTTTTTCAGGCTATTTACGCGAGTGTTCTCCCAGGGGAGCTGATGAGGGGTTACATGTCCCAGTTTCCTGTCTTTCCCAGCTGGCTGGGGAAATTTTCATCCACAGGCAAACATGATCGTATCATTCAAGAATTGGCAATGCACATGAGTCTCAGGTAGTACTGACATTCCTCTGATACAGTTCCTCCTTGTGCTGTTCATTACCTGCCATCAATTCCTTGCTGTACTTAGTGCAAACAAGTGACACATTAATGTGTTCCTGTGTTATTGGTGACACTTTTCTTGGTGCTTAATTTGAACAAGTCAATCACAATTACCTTGCATTTTTCTTTCTTTCCCCTGAAGTTGTTTCTCAGTTAGAGATGTGTTTCCCCAGACTGTCTGGTGTTCAAATACCTTACATTGGTTATTCCCTAATGCAGGTATGGCAAAAGGAAAGGCGTGATACAGGTTGCAATTTGCTCTTAAGGCAGCCAGCTAATTGTTGATTTGCTGAGGGCCTCCTTACCTATTTGTTCTTGTCTTTAGAAGTCAGTGGTGCTAGTTGGACAGATTTACTTACTCAGTACTTTATTTTCAATTTGACAAAGAACTCAGACATGCAAGAGGACAGTAAATATGGAATATCTGTCATATTTGCGGGATGCACTTGTCCAGCCCTTGAAAGACTTTGGAGCAGATGGTGTACAGCAAGCTATAACATTTATGGACTCTTACTGCCTGATGAAAGAAGATGTTGAAAATATCATGGAAATAAGCACGTGGGGAGGCAAACCCAGTCCTTTTTCAAAGCTGGATCCCAAGGTAAAATTCACCAGTGAATTGCTTTGTGTTCTTCCATATCAAAAAAGAAATCCTGGAATAATTGCTATGGTATGCATGTGCTTTGGAAAGGCTGAAGTTACTGCACCAGCTTAACCATAATTGATAGTAGGCTTTGTGAATCAGCTGTCAAACATACCACTAAGAGTTATGGGCTAAGTCCTAAAAGATAATCAGGCTGTGCTTCACTCAGGAGTCTTACACTTTTTGTTGCTGGTGTAAAGGATTACTGTGAGTCAGTTGTGTCTTGGGTATAGAAGCAGAACATGAGAAGGACAGGGAAAGCTGGTACCTTTCTACAGGCAAGCTGTGGCTGTAAGATCTGTGTCCTTCAGGCACAGCCCTGCCTTTCTTACCATCCTGCAGAGGAGGGACACACAGCTGCCTGTGTTACAGAGCAGGCGCTGCCTTCAGAGGCTGCCTTGCAGCTTGCACCCTTCCCAGCCTTGTTAGACAGAACTGCCAGACTAGGAGTGCTTCATGTGCTGCTCCTCCAGTGTCCAGCTACTGCACTCCAGTGGTTGGGACCCTCACCTGGTACAAGGTGAGCTTAAGCTCAAGTTGCTTTTACAAACTAGGCAGATGTGATCTGAACCATGATCTCCCTTATCCAGGTCAGGTGGTTACAGAAAGAGAAGAACCTGCTGGTAACTAAACCTACACTATCATCAGGTGTTTTCCCTTAGTCTGAATATGCTGCTTAGTCTGGCATGTGTACAGTGGTGCTGAAGGGGGCTGTGGTGTGACTGTGCTGAAATTATTGTAGACCTAAGCAAGAAGCATCTGAAGATGCACACTTTATTGAGGATTATGTGGGACTAGTTTAAAATGAGCTTTCACCATACACCTCTTAAATGCTTTCTGTGTCCTTTTGAGAGAGTCTTGTCTTCTGTGTATCTTTGGTCACATCTTTCCAAAGGAAAGTTGATGTGGAATCTCTCAGTAACTTGATTAGCTAACAATCTACAGTTCCTAAACTGATGCTTAGTTTCCTTCCCTCTTCCCTGCCAGGTCAAAGCAGCTTTTACACGTGCCTACAACAAAGAGGCACATCTGACTCCATATTCACTTAGTTCTGTCAAGGCATCTAAAAGGCAGTCAGGATCTGCAGCGACCTTAGATCTGAGTGAAGACTTGAATGTGGAAGAGATCCAATCTGATGAGGATGAGCAGGATACTGTTGACAGTGATGCAATGATTAAGGTGATTTAATTTCCTCAGTATTAAACCACCCCACTGATGTCTTGGGGCTCTTTTGATTTTAGTTACCTTTCTTTGACTTTTAACATCATCTTAATAAATTAAGGAAAAAAAATCATAGTAGATATTAAATAAATAATCTCTCAACTTTAAAATTTTTAACTGGTGGTAGTGTGGAAAAGTCTAAGTTAGTTCCACACATTGTCTTATGTTGGACCCAAGTGAGACATCACTCTAAATCTATGAGTTCTGCATCCAGTTCCAAAACTTAGTAAAATTTCAAGTGTTGATGAGGATGGTGCCAGGGGCAAGGAGCTGCCACAGACCTGTGCCTGTGGTTACTAAAGATGGCAATTCTAGTAATATCTTTGTACCTTTGTAGGTATCACCAAATGGGGAATTGTGGTCAGCCCTTAAGACTGAATATTGTAGTCTGTACTCTCCATGGCATTTAAAAACTGCACACCTGAAAGGGGAGGGAAAGAGGTGGCTTTTTCGTTAACACTGACTACATTTTGACTTAAACTCATGTCAGGTTGCAGCTGGATTTTAAACTGTCTGTATATTTCTGTTTGTAGCAAAAAAAGGTGAAGTCTTCCAAGCTGCCAAAAAGAGAGAAAAATGAAGAAACAACAAAAAAGGAAGGGAAAAGAAAAGAGAAAACAAGACATTTAGAGTAAAATCTTGCTTTGGACACAGCTTTGCATATCTAACTTCTGCCAGGAACATGAAACAGATCCAGTGCTGCTGCTGGAGAAGTAGAATAAGTGTGCTGAAAATGCTCCTCTTATAGAGGTGCTGTAGCTCTTGCGCTCTCACACGATGCCCTGCTGTGCTTATTCCCGACATGGTACATGTTACAAGCTATAACTGTCCTTGTGCAACAGACACCAGGTGAGCATGCTGAAAATGTCATGCTTGGTTACCTGGCATTTCTGCTGAGTCTTCCTAGGACTTCACTGCTTTTTTTTTTTTTTAATATAAATCCCCTGACATTATGTGGTGAAGTCTTGTAAATAGTACAGATGATGCAAATCCCCATACATAAATGGCCTATTTGTACATTATAGAAATTAAGCAGTATATGAATTTACAATAAAATGTTTCACAGGACTCTTTTAAAGCTTTGGTTAAGTCCATGGAGTGTTCTATCCTGTCTCCCTCCTTTATTCCACAGTTTTGTGTTTCCTTCATGTACATGATGTGGTATTCCTCTTTTCCTACAACTTCCCTTTAGTTCAGTTAGAGACACAGAAAAGCAGTGAAGGATTTTCTTCCAAAACTCGAGTAGCCTGTACTTGTATAAGTTACATCTTTAATCAAAACCAGAAAGGAATGTATAAAGAGTAAAAAAATGTTTAATTGAAAATATTCATAACAGTTCAGAACTGATACTGAAAAAGAGAACAGTAGGGAGGTGATTTTTTTTCCTGCCACTCATGTTACAAAGGTGGCCCCGTGGTTTGTCTTTGGTGCAGATAAAATGCAGATTTTGTTTGTAATAACTATCAGTTTTATTACTACAATAAACCAAAGTACAAAATTTATCAAAAACTAAATAGTTACAGATATCACAAAATAGAAGTTACATGGCTGTTATTAGGCCTTTCTGGGGAAGAGATGGGTGATGTAGTGATAGCGCTTTCCTTGCTGCTTGCCAGCCAACACAAGCAGTTCTGGAAATAAACAGAGGTGGTTAATTATATTCTGAGATACACTGTGATAGCAGATCAGGAAAAATAAAATGAACTAAAAATTCCCAAAAAGAACTTCAGAGCATTACTGTGCCCTACAGCTGAGTTTTCACATAAGGTGTTTGCAATAGTAAATCTGCCTTGAAATTACTAACATTATTGAGGAACATAGGTTTTTTTTTTTTTTTTTTAAATGGTAACTGAAAATGAGTTAACAAAGTCCCGATCGGTTTCTTTGGTACAGACAGAGCCATGCTCTCATTCTTTGACGTATGAGTATTTCAGGCCAATACTTGCTACTGTAATCCTGGGATATATTCTGCTAAATAGGCAAGTTAAAATCATGTAACCTGCATTTTATATTTGCTCCTTCCAGTTAGTATCCTTTTTGCCTTCTCTCCCTCTCTCCCCACACTTCATCCTGTGCTGGAATATCTGGAGAAGTTTGGATGATGCTGAGATCTTCAAACTGTTCTTTGTGCTGCTCAAGCACACCTGGAACATATTCCAGGTTCAGGAACGTTCCTGACCACAGCAGCTTGTGGATGTTAACGTGATCATAGGGGTAAAATGAGTTAAAGCACAATTTAACAACCAGGTTCATTGCAGTAGGAAAACCTACTGTTATTTGCATGCCTGGGGGCAAATAGGTGATAGAACTGGGTCTCAAGTTATCTGAGGCATTGACCCAGGCTCTAAGTTAAGATTCCTTACTGGGAAAAACTCCCAGTCATCTAGAATGGACCCTGTTAAGTAAAAGGTACAGATTGTAGGACATACCTGAATTTATTGGTCCCCATCTTCTAGTTTGAGGTACTCTGTGCAGTCATTTATTTTCTTAAGATCAACAATGTTAATCCTTTCAGAACACATGGGACACACATTTTCAGTCTGTAACAGGCTGTTTTAAAGGAAGGGTAACTGGTAAAAAGCAAATTCCAACGTTTTTCAAAGGAAGTTGGGCCTGAGGCACAAAAGCCAAGAGGAAGGTTCTGACCAGTGCTATGTAACAAGTGCAGGACAGAGCAATAGCTACTTCTGTCTATGTTTTCAACATTTGAGAACTAACACCACACCAGGAAGGCTGCTGTTTGAAGCATTTAAATATATAACAAAGGAGGTTTTAGCAGCTTCAGAGTTCCTGACATTGGAACAGAGGAATCCCATCCTATTATCACCTGTGATTATCAGGGACAAGACATTATTGCTGCGTTAGTCTGTACTCAATTCTATGTGCCTTTTGTTTGTTTTGGTGATTGCTGGTGTGCCTGTGTTCCTGCTCTGCCCCCATATCAGGCCTTCTTCCTGGACAGAGCTGAGATCTTACACAAGCTCACCATCCATCTTCATTACTGTTCCTGTTGGAGCCCTGCATCACTGGCCCATTTTTTTTATCATATCCTATCATTTTGGTCAACTTTGAAGCAATGTTCTGTGAGCGTCTATGGTGCAACTGCCAAGTAAGGGGAATTCCTCTTCCACCCAGCCCAGCTGTTACATGTTTTTAGTACCAAATGATCCATTAGCTGCTAAAATATGAACAAACATCCAACTACTGCAATAGAATAGAAATCCCAATTTACCTTTTGAATTCTGAGTAGAGGGCAGGAAAGTCACAGTGTGGGCAAACTGTCCAGTCATCGCGTACCATGTGCCGACCCTGCACACAAAAACTGCAGGTAACTAACTGAGGGGTAAGTGCTGCCTAGCTACAGAGGGCATTTACTTTGGGACCTGTTACAATAAAATCTCAGCAGCTGAGTTCTAAGATCTTGACTTAAAAGCCCCATATATGTGTTACTGTAGCTTGATTACTGTGTAAATTCTGTAACTAGAAAAGGAGCTCTCACAGATGCAGTGTTCTCATTTGCATTCCTCTTTTAAAAATAGAAATCTAGGAATATACTGAATTACAGTATTTAAAATTATTTTAGTTCGGCAATTCTAGTATGGTATCTGTAGATCTGTATCCAGAGCTGTACCTAAATCTGCTGGCATTTCTGGTGTTGTATATGACATATCGAAAATGCCCCCAAAGCCACAGCACCTGAGCCCAGTAGGTCACATTCAGCACTCAAGTTTGTGAGCCTGCTTGGCCTTTGCCTCTTTACGTTTTCTCTTTTTTGCTACAATTTACTAGTTTACTTTTGATAGAAGGAACTTGTATGTACCTTTTCAATACTATAAAAACAAAGGAGCACCTTGAACTATACCGAGAGATTTATGCTCTAATACGATATGCAACAGCTGATTCTTTTGACACTGACTCTCATTAGATGTTTGAAAATGTCACAGTCCTAATGTCTACAAACACCTGTGACAAACAAACTGTGACCAAGACAGAGCCTAAATAAATATTGTATAACATACATTAACATGTACATTGTGTTTGGCTCATAAAGTTGTATTTAAAACCCTTTGTTTTCCTAAATATACTACTTCTAAAGTATATCTGTAATCTTATTCTCCTAAACCAATACAGCAAAAAGACCCCCACATAATGGATATTTTTTGTGAGACTTAATTCTTTAGTTTTAATAAAGAATGTTAACTCTAACATTTGTTCAAGTAAGTTCTCTTTTTTTTCCTGTAATTTTAGTATGACAATTCACGTGAACCCAGTAAAAACTGTATTAGTTATACAGTAGCTCTACAGTAACTTCCACCAGGAATGTATGCCATCCCTACCTTTTCAGTACACTCTAAAGAAACAAAAAATGTTAGAACTTCTCTTTTCTGTATGGATGCGTAATGTAAGAAATGCTGAGGTCAGTGCCTGAACCATTAGCATTGGATGTGCTTAAAAATTCCCCAAAACAGATTTTTGAAGTTTTGTTGGTTTTTTTGTTCAGTTGGTTGGTGTGGCTTTAAAATTTTTTTTTTATTTTAAGTCTTGGTAGCTTAGGGGAGGAGACCTGTGCCCTCCACAAGCTCCTGTACGTGGAAAAAGAAAGGGGGACTTCTGTTAGTTCTCTAAGCACTAGAGCCCCTGGGCAAATGGCTGAGCTGGGAAGGCATCAGCAGCACTAGCCTGTGTTCTCCCAAGTGCACCAACTGCAGCAAATACGTGTGCTGGGGATTCCTGGTGCTGCACCTGCCTTCTCAGGAAGCTGAAGTCTCCCAGAATGACTTCCTGAATTTACTGGCACCCTCAAGTGCCTGCTACTTGCAGGTGACAAGTGAGGACACTCGTATGATAGTCAAAAAGAAATTTTGGCAATAGATTAGAAAAACCCATAAATGCATAAAAATAGCCTGGATCCACTAGCAAACTGAAGAAGTTCAAATGAACTTATTTTTAGAAGGGAAAGCAGCTTTGCCTTTACTGTCACAGTGCAAAAAGCACAGCAGACACTCACAGTGGCAATGCAGTATGGAAGGTTGTTTTTACAGCTGGGACACAGAAGTTCACACTCTGGGAGCTGGAAAGCACAGTAGGGACAGGCTGTTGTTGGCTCTTCTGTCTCAGTTGTGTCCCGACGTCTAAAACATAGATACAGCTGTGAATAAAATCCCTCAAGCTGTTTGAACTTAACAAAGCTATTTTACAATGCCTTTGATATTTAGCAAGTGTTTTTCCTTTGAGTTACTTGCATAGCTTCCAGCTGCTATTTTACATTCTATCAGCTCCTTCCTTTTAACTATCATCCAGGCTTCATCACAATTATGTCAACTCAGAAATAATAGGTAATTTTCCATTTAATGAGAAGTGTCACCACCTTTTAAAAGGTGTAACTAATCCTAATACTTCGTAAGATTTCAAAACTCAGGGTCTATATGTATTGACTATAAAGCTATGGTTTCTTTGTTTCAGAGTTTTTCTACGGCAGGACCACAAAGAACGGGAGTAACAAAAAACTGGCTTCTTGGTAGGATTATACAACTTCTAACTGCCTCTTAAAAGGCTGTAAGAGTTTCAGAGAAACACCACAAAAACCAGTATCCATAAAAAAGCTATGTAAGCTGTGACTCTTCAGGTCCTGAAAAGATATAACTGATAGAAGGGAAATAAATAAAACATGGAGATGTTTAGAATCATAAATGACACAGAAAAGGCTGGATCTCTCCCAAGAGGAAAACTATGAGGCCTTAAACTAGCTAGAGACGAGTGAGTCTTGACACAATGGAACTTGTTGAAGGAGTCAGCTGTCATTAAATACTTACATGACTTTAAGCAGAATGATTGGATAAGCTCATGGAGAGCTTAGAGACTTAATAAATAAATACCTAAATCACCCGTATGAGCTCAGCAAGTCTCTGAGCCTTGGTTAGAGACTAGCAGAATAAATGACGGAAGTGTTACACATGCTGGCCCTGCTCTTCTACAGTTACCTATGCTTCTTTGGCAGAAAATATTGACTAGGATCAAAACAAAACTTCAGATAAGGAAGAAAATGTGAAGAATTCACATAGTTTATTTGCCTTCCCATTCTTTTTTATCTTAGCCATTTAATCATCTAAATCAGAAGAGCGCAATGCTGCTGCTGTAGTAGCCAACAGTTTGGATGTGGATTCTCAACTAGAAACCAACTAAACCTGTGTAGCTGCACTTGTGTCTGTAGGGAGAAGATGGAAAACACTATCGCTGGTTAGGAAGCATTTTAAATGCACATTGCATTTAAGGCTTATCACATTCAAAGAAGTCTTTAATTCTCAGAGAAGGGTGGTTCTTAGCCTTTCAAATATAAGACAGTGAAATAAAATGAAAACAGTCTACAGGCTTTATGAGCAAAACCAGCATTGCAAATAAAGCCTTGAAACTGTGTGTATCACTCACCTGACCATTGTTTCAATTTTCTTTTTGTATTTTGGATCTATTTTACACCGATACTCAGGTCTCATCAACATGGCGGCAAAACTGAAGGCTGAGTTTTTCAATCCTGCTCGGTGACACTCAATCACAGTTGAAGTCAAGATTGGCACAATATCTGTAATAGAATGAAACAATGATGTCAAATATTTATTTGCTGAAATAATGTTTAAAACATGTGAGCTAATACAGCTAAGAAGTCCTGATGAAAAAAAAGACTATTTTTCTTCTTTGTCATGGTACAGAGTTGCACAATTTGGGCCATTCCTGTAACCATATACAAGAAAACCATGGTTTCACCTATCACTGCCTCACACTCCTGAAGCTCAGCATGGTAGCAGGAATGTTCTTATTTTAACCATTTCTCCCAAATCTTGTCTGCACTCTTTAAAGCCTATGTTTTCCATATACCCAAAAATAATTTTTAAAAAAGATCAATTAAAATTTTGTGATGAAGTCCCAGAACGAGTCAGTTCATTACACACAATCCTAAGACTGTGTGTGGTTGAGGCTGCTCAGTACTGCAGTAATGTGAGGACAGATTAAAGTGCTGCTGAGGATCCCATCCTGGAGGCTGTGTATGGAAGAGCTGCCTGGAGGAGGATGCTGAGCACACTGTGTAGTTACACTCTGTTGCTGCCCACAGGATCACAGGGGGAGGATGAACCTTGCAATGCAGTGCTGAGTAATGAGTTGCCCTGCAGAGCACAGCTCCTCTGCTGTCAGCACTTACGTGATGGGAACTTGCTGATGTTGTTGGCTACACGTATAAGCATCCGTGCTCCCTTCATGTGATCACCGCGTTTCACGTGAATCTGGAACACAGCAGACAAACCACATTTACTGCAGCCATTGCAGAGTCATCCCTGCAGCCTGCTCTTGGCATTCATTCATCCTGCTGGGAGCTGCATGCCAACAGTTCCTTCATGAAACTGAGCAGAGATGGACTACAGAAGGGACCAGAGACCTCGGCATGGCTCTTCCCCATTCTTTCTGCCCTTTGGCTCACCATTTGCAGCTCTTGACTCACTGCTGGTAGAGAGGGAGGCTGAAGCTGGCTGTAGTAATGGATATCTTAATGGGCACCCATGGGTTAACTAACAGAAATCATTTGAGCCCCTGCTTAATTTCATTTAGAGAAAAGCAGTGATCTACTTATGCATAATAACCTCAAATACAACAACAATAATAATAATAAATAGTTGTACTAGTAGCATAGTATTTGTAAGCATGAATGCAAAAGAAAAACAGGAAGTCATATGTGATTTTCAATGATTCGGTATTTAAAAAAAGAATATGCTACTCAAAGAGGCAGAAACAACTATGGATTGTCCTCTTGAAGCTTGCTGTTAGCATGCACGTGTATTCTGTGATACAATCTATATGACAATTTATGTACACAGAGCATCCATACATACTTCAATAAATCAGACACTGTGCAACTTACACATAGATTCAATTTCTCAGTTCCTTACCTTCACTAAAATATAGCTGTGTAGAATCATAAGGTTTGTAGCCATCTCAGAAGAAATTTTAATCTTCTGGGTCTTTAACTCTGAATACATACTGAAAAGAACATCACGTGCATTTCGATAGTTTCCTAAAGGAAAAAACCCAACAATTAACAGTAAATTTAATTTTTCATAACAATATCATTACTAATGGCATTTAGGGAAGCTGAAGTTATGTGGATCCTTTGAATAAAACCATTGCATGACAATTGCTTTGGAAAGCCACAAGCAGTTGCTTGTCACAATATCCTAAACAATATCAGCCAGGAAGTTAAAAAAAATTACACTGGGAGAAGTAATCTAAACAGTAGCAAAATATAGGTGATGGCAATTTAATATAATGAACTTTAAAAGTGGAAGAGGTTTTCAGAGCATTTAAAGATTTTTTTGTTGTTGTTCTTCAATGTCAGATATTCAAAAGCTACTTTTAAAATGATAATTTAGCATACTTAATCATTTGCTTTGGCAACTCCTTGCCTCTGCAACCAAATCCAAAACCTGGCAAGGGATAGATAAAATTTGAATGTTATTTCACTAGTTTATACTGGTTCAAGGTTACAATCAAGGATTGTCCTGAAACCACAGGATTTCATTAAATTATTAACGTAGCTGAAATCAACTAATGTTTTGCAATTAGTCTATTCAAAGTTGGTTTTTTTCTTGTTTTGTTTTGCAATTTTTTGCATTAGAGGCTAAGAAAGTCATACTCTTCACAGCTGGAGGCATTTAAAGAAAATTCTAGTTATTTCAGCAAACATTTTCCTTTGCCTCCCTATATCTCTCTATCAGCAGATGTTTTCACTCTACACAGCAATTTGTAATCTTTTGTTATATACTACAATTGAATCAAACTGTGAAATTTGTGTGAGACAGCTAAATATCACTTCAGAATTAGTTGCTGGAAAACAACATTATTCTTTTATATTCTGTTACTGACTCTCAGTATAATACAGTCTTAAAATCACGTGATTACATAAAAACAACTTCAAGGAAAACTGCACTTAAAATGGCATACCCAAAGAAAAATACCAAGCAGTATGACTTAAATATTATTTTTAGATGGATTTTTAAGGAAAGAACAACCTACATTGGTGCAAATTTCACAATCAAGCTCACTGAAATCTGCTGAAGGAAGAGGGGGTTGATATAAAACTGCCTCTCCAGAAGAAACAGTTACTACAAGATTGGTGCTTTTAAGGAGACAAACATTGTGCTTATTACACTGTTGCAGAACACATTTATACTACTAGGGAATATGGAATACACAATGGGATACTGGATTTTAGATACAAGTTTTCAGATTCAGAGACGCTAGTAAATATTTAAACCCTCGAGCCTTTGCGTTTCCTGCTTATATAATTAGCACAAACACATTATTCACTTCTATGATGGATTGGGAGATTGCTTGCCAAGGGTGTCAGAGGTTTTTCCACTCCTTAGCCCAATGCTGAGGAGCAGCCGAGGAGCAGCCCATAAATGTTAATTTGCCTGGGTGATTCCCGAGACTGCTATTTTTCCTTTATAGATTTTTCTTTTACATAATTGAAATGAAAAGCAAACAGTGTTATGGTAGGGTTGTTGCCATGGCTACAGAGGAGTATAATAATGGAGGTGGCAGATATTTTGCTTCTAGCCGTCTCTCTTATTTTTTTCCATTTCTAACTTTAGCAACCCATTATGAAGGAAAACCAAGCTTAAAGTAAGCATACGTCTGGTCCATCAACAGAAATCAACTCCTCCGTCCATTTTCCACTGACAAAGATCAGGTGCTAAGACTAAAAGATCAGTACCAAGTCAGAAACCATATGCAGAAATAGCAATTCTATGACTTGTAATAGACAGAAAAGTAAAGTCACAGGCTGCCTCAATCACTATGTTTATTTGAATGTAATAAAGAACACAAATATTTTCCACAAGTTCCTTTTTTCCCCAATATTTAATATACAAGTGTGAGTCCACAGGTTTTCCCCAAGCCTACTTTCAAATTCAAAACTGAACTTGAATGTTATTTAAAGCACCGGTATATGTCTTCTTTAATCCTACACAAATAACAGCACCATAAGTAGGGTACCTAAGGAGGTAGCATGAGAGATGCCATCACATCAGAGAAAACA
This sequence comes from Irena cyanogastra, assembly GCA_013397155.1. Classification (NCBI taxonomy): domain Eukaryota; kingdom Metazoa; phylum Chordata; class Aves; order Passeriformes; family Irenidae; genus Irena; species Irena cyanogastra. The sequence continues at coordinate 17,741 of VWZV01004135.1, read as the reverse complement.
GACTTACCTGAACACTGCTCCTCCCTGGCAATTATTATGGCAGTTCTGGCAGCATCTCGGTGCTGCTTTAGTGCCATGTACAAGCGGAAGAGGTACTTGGCATCCTTAACGAAATCATACAAAAGCAATTAATATTGACCAAATTCATGCTGCTGTATTCCCTGTCTTGACTTGCTCATCCCACCACCATTCTCCAAAGAAAGCAGACAAGCTTGCTTCATGAAGAGCTCTTTGTATGAACACAGCCCAGCTATGCCACAATCACCTGCAGGGTTTGGCTGTTGCCCAGGCACAGAACACCCACACCGAGGGCCCGAGGGAGTCCTGGCAGGTGCTGGCAGGTGCTGGCCAAGCCCTGTCAGGAGGGACGCAGAAAGCCAAAGACCACTATGCACATGGAGAGTTGTACTGGGGAAACCAAACAACTCCAGCTGTGTGGGCATTTACAGTGTCAGAAAAGAGCCCTGGACTCCTTTTAGAAACAGAAGTCTTGCCAGAAATGCTTAAATTATGTTACGGATCTAGATGCAAATATTTCTTAGTGTGGATGTAGATGACAAAATCTGGCCCCTAATGAATGTAGTGTCCTGGGACCAGATGGTGGACATAACCAGACAGCTAAAAAATTGAAAATTAGGGGACAACCAGGTAATAAGATGCATAAAATTTATGATTTGCTATACCAGGTACTTTTGATAATTATATAACTCAAGAATGGCAAATGTAGCAAACAATTCACCCAAAACTGGCAATCTAACAGCAGGCAAATTAGTGAAATAATTTAAAAACAAAACTAAAAAACAAGATGGCAGTATTGTAGAAAACAAACATGAGTTCTACTTTTATAAGTGTACTCAAATGTCTAGAAGACTAGTAAAAGAAAAATACTAATGAGAGAAAGAAGATTTGGTTTTTGATAACAAATCAGAGTTGGTTTGGTTTTGAGAAAATCCTCAAGATGTAATTCCTAAAAATACAAAGTAAAATACAGGAATAGAAAAGAAAGAATAGAAAAAGTAAGTATTAAAAATATTCTACTTATTGCTATTAAACAAGTAGAAAAAAAAAGCAAAATAAAATGACCTTGCTTATGTTGAAAAGGAAATATTAAGTGAAAAAAAATTGGGTGAGTGTCACTATTTTATATAATTTTGCAGTGATTTCTAAAATGGGATCAATAAAAAGTAAAGCCTGTACATGATTATCTTCTAACTAGTAAATTTGGATTAAATAAAGTTAAATATTATATATAATGATATGGTTCCAACTTAAATGTACAAATGAAAAAAGAAGACGACATTGACAACTTTATGGAGAGGTTAGCAAAAAAATCCAATCCAACCAATTCTGTAGTATTAGTAGTAAATCCAAACATTTAAACTGTGTATTCTATATTAAAATGGTATAAAAATTACTACAACAATTATTGTATTAATCAACCTTGTGTTATTCTCTGGAATACTGTGTGGGTTTTGTATGTAAGTCTCAGACACAGTAAAAAAAAAAGCAAAAATTCAAGGGAACAGAAATATTAAAGATATAAAGGTATTTCCTTGTAGAGAAGACAACTGGAAAGATTAGCTTGTACTTGAGAAACAAAGAAAAAATGACAAAAAAATAAAAATTCATAAATAAATGCAAGAGAGAAAGAATCACACACAGAAAGAAAAGACAAAATCTTCTTTCTAACTAGAAATACAAGGATAAACTTTAAGCGACTGTTAAAAAGTAATTACTGCTAAACTAATGATGGAGCAGAATTTTAAGTAACACATGATCAGAAGGCTGAACATCATAAGAATTGTAACCTAAGAATAATGAAATAGTTATCTGGATAATAAAGTAACTGCAAGTACTTATATTAACAGATATTATTTATCCACTGTAAACTGCTTTAAAAAGAAAAATTGCTATTCCCTTAGTGGGGTAAACCAAAAATTAGTAAAAATAGTGGGTTATGACACAATTCTTTCCTACTTCTGACATCACCTAACGGCCACAGATGGCCATTCCATTGATAATTAGCAGAAAGCAGCACTACTTCCCCATTCAGGCTGCTTCTCCCCTTTCTCCTGCTGCAGCAGGAAAGGATCTCTTCCCAGCATGGACCAGTGATCTTATATGGTAATTGCCATGTTCCTAATTACATTTGATTTAAATAATATAGTTTAAATACTTACAAAAAAAAAAGGGAAAAAAGAAAAAAGAAAAAAGTTAAAGGAATTCAAGAAAAATTAGTCCCATGTTTTACTTTCATACTCTTACCTTTAAAATCAGTAAGTCAAAAAGCAGAAAATGCAGGAAAGAATTTTCTAATACAATACATTTCCTAAGGTCTTTCGAAAATTTATTACTGCAATCTGTTTTAATATTAGATATTCATAATTTTAGTCTAATTTTTCTTTTTAAAACTTATGTACTCAGAAAATATGCACATAGAAAACAGCAGAACCTTGCTAGTTAATGTTCCCCGGAAGAGCGTACATGACAGATTAAGAATCTTTGTATGTTGAAGTTAACAGACACAATAGTTGACATAATCACACATCTAAGAAATAGTTTATAGTTAGTCAGACAATAGTGCAGCAAAATTTTGGTGAGCATAATAATTTTGATAATATAGAACTTCATAAAAATGCCACACAATTGTTGGCTGTGAAAGATTTAAAGCAACCAGCTTGCTGTCAGTGATGATCTGGTTTGAAGATCAATGCTTGAAATGATAATGATAAGCAAGTTTCTGCTGCATGGCTACAATTCAATTCATTCTTACTTTCAGCTTAACAAAAATGCCACAACATAGAAGCTTCTATTTTCTAAAAACAATAATATTGATAAGTCCAAGAACAGCCTCCATAGCATAATGAAGATAATGATTGTTATTAAAGTAGCTTTTAAAGCAAATATATATGAATTGATAAAGTAAAATTTTGTTACTCACTGAGAGAGACTATGGTGGATTGGATTAAAGCATTCAGAAGAACAAGAGAGAGCTTTTAAATAAGGAAAACAAAGCTCTATGCTGAAGTTCAAAACTATGTTAAATACAGCCATAATGGCATTCAAAAAATTCCTAAATCTCTTCTAAAATCTTTAGAACCTCTTCACTGTGGAGCTCATACTGTAGCTCACTTCCCTTACCTAGTCCCATGGACTTCTAAGAATGAGGCAGCTAGACTGTTGTTCTGAAAAAGGAGACTGGATGCTACAGTTTCTCTCTACCCAACTTCCAGCATAAATATGAAATTAGTCTTGCTTACACTGATACTGCATATATTTTTCATCCAGTGCCTCCAACAGCTTAATTCCCTTTGTGTTCTTGCAGTTGAATTTTTGTTTGTTTGTTTTCCTATGTTTTGCTTCTCTCGTAATATTACTGAAGTTCATATTTCATATTAGAGGTAAAGTAAGAGGTGAATAATAAAGAGATTGAGGTTTGGTTTGGTTCTTCTTTTTTTTTACCTTTTACAAAAGCAAAGTTTGCTTGGCCATCAAATGCCCAAAAGTCTAAAATCTCAAACCCTTAATCCATACAGAGAGGAAAGAAACAGAGTTTACAATTTCCTAACAGATTTGTAAACCAGAGCTATAATGTCAGGGGTGAAATTGACTTACTGCACAGAGCCCTTGTCATGTCCATAATTACCTTACTGCCCGCAGCAAGGCATAATTTCTTCTTCCATATATATAATATTGCACGTGACTGTATTTACCATGACTTTGTATGAGACCCTAAATTCCTTGACTAAGCAATTGATTGCAGACTGCAACCCTCTCACCTGAGGTCTGGCTTTCAACACTTAGCTCACATTCCAGGTCTGCTGTAACAGGCAGTAAAACTTCAAGTGGTTCAGCCACTTAGTTATATGAACTCAAGCCCAAGTACAACTGAATGTACAACAAGCTCTATTATCATCAACACCATTCAGAAATCAAAAAGGAGCTGCTAATTCTGAAAATCTGTCTGCAACATTTTCAACTGATGCTGAACACAAAAACTATCGTAGCCTGGTCAACTTTGGGATTTTGACCTGCATCTCCTACTTTGTATCTTACTTTCTTCCACTGCAAAAGTCAGACCAACTGTGCTCCTGCAGGAAGAGATCAGTGCTGTAGCTCGTCTGGAGACATACATATGTTGACTATCAATCTGGAAAAGGCAACAGCCAGCTGGCAAACTGGCAACAACAAACAGCTAAGTTTTGTCTCTTACTGTCATTATGAGCATTAATTTGGACCTCCTCTGTACAACTACCTGCTTTCATGAAGATGACTGAAGAAAAATTATTATATCTAAGACAGTTGCTTCCTTCTTATATTTCTGAATCTGGAGTTACTGGGTGAATGACTCATGGAATGATTATACAATGATCTTGCTTCTTAACGAAAGCTAAAGCACAGTCTGTGCCTACTAAGAATTTTATGACAAAGTAAGCTCAAAAGAAAATTAAAAAAAAAAAAGTAAATTAAAAAAAAAAAAAGTAGCACAGAAATACAACACAATAGCAGTGATAAAAATACAATACCTGGGGCATGCCATCCCCCTCTCCCATAAGATAGTCAATCAGCTGATTTGTTAGGGCTTCATCTTTTGCCCGTCCCACCTATTAAAAAAGACATGAGAAATTATGATATGAAGGAAGAAGGGAAAAATAACTTACTCATAAGGAGCCTTTCCATAAAGCACTGAAGCTAGATAGTTTAGAACATGATTGTTTTAGTTCTGTATGTTCAGACCAGATGAGTCTTTGGTTCATCAGCTTTGACAAGAAGAAGTTCGTATTTATTTTTTAATGTGTTAAGTTGGGATTTTTAGACATGTTTACATATCTTCTTTACTGGTACAGTTTTTCTTCTATTTGCAATCTATCACACTCAGTGATGCTGGGAAAATGTCACAATACTGAAGGTAAACTTCTTAAAAAGATGAAGAATTTTTTGTTTTATCAAAGCTGCTTACTGTTTCAATTGCCATTTCCATGGCCGAGTTATCCTCTGTGCTTGGACTTTGCAAGAAGTGTCTTAATGCCTAAAATGATACAGAAGAAAATTTAAAATTGAGACACTTATTTTTTCTAATTTTTATCAAGTTCTCTCTCTGCACTTTGATAACACAAGTGACACACTGAATGCTTATCTCAGCTACAGAGGTAGCAGCTGCTCTTACAGATACGCATGCAAGAAACAATTGATACTTTGCCAAATTCTGGTGCACACCTCCACTAACTGTGAAAGATGTTCACAGCAATATGGTGACAACAAATTAACGCTTAATGTAATTAATGTCACAATGTTTTTAATGTCATGGAGCCCCCCCCTCCAGGCTACACTTGAAGGAGCAGTCATCTACAATGGTCATAATTTGCAGAAATCAGTCATATTTTTTTGGTCTGTCTTCAGTATGCAAAAGTCAAACATTTAATAAGCATCATTTCACAGACTTGTAACTGATCAAAAGTGTGCCAATCAACATACTTCAATCAAGATATTTTCTTTTTTTTAAAAAAAAAGCTTTCAGTTATGGCACACTACAGCAATTAAATGAATTAGTTACTCTGCAACCAAGTCTCCACTAGTCAAGACAATGAAATGTAAATAAATTGCTGCTGCAGATCATGACATTCAGAGATTCATTGACAATAGTATATCACTGATTCACCTCAAGCTCTACCACTATGAAAAACCTATGTGCATGTCAATGTATCATTCACGGAACACAGTCTAGATAACTGTAAATATAGTTTGCTTACATTTTTACCCTTTTAAGAAAATATCAGTATGTCATCAATTAAGGCACTTAAAATCTAATATAAACTTTCCTGAAGACTGTATTTTGAAGAGTTTCTATAAACATGTAACTTTTACTGGCTTATCCTTTAAGTACTGACCCGTCCATATTGACCACACAGCAAGAAAAATTTCCCCGCCTGAAAATGTTTCTTTTCTGCTTCAAAATATAGTGCAATGCTCTGATAATCTTCACTGGTAGTACTTTCAGAACCTGCAACAGACACATCTGAGTGATAGCAGGGTATTCTTATTAAATAAGATAAAGACCTACTGAACGAACATATTCCTATTCTACTTTGCTTTTCTACTGACATTCAAAGAAAATTAAAGCCAGACAGACTCAAATTATGTCTTACACATTTTTTCCTATTTAATCAGACTAAATGTCAGAAATTAGGAGGTACTAACATAGTGAAATAATTGTTTCCACAGGTTTTACACCATAATGAGATTTCTGTTTTTCACAGAATCATAGAATAATAGAACGATTTGGGTTTGAAGGGATCTTAAAGATCATCTAGTTCCAAGCCCCATGCCATGGGCAGGGACACCTTTTACTAGACCATCTTGCTCAGAGTTCCATCCAACGTGGCCTTGGAACCCTTCCAGGGATGGGACATCCAAAACTTCTCTGGGCAACCTTTTCCAGCGCCTCACCATCCTCACAGTAAAGAAAGTTTTCCTAATATCTAATCTAAATGTATTCTCCTTTAGTTTAAAACCAACTCCCCTCATCCTGTCACTGCATTCTCTCCTAAAAAATCATGATGAAATGGCATTGCTATGATCTGATAATGAATTTTTCCATCATGTCTTGGCAACAATAAAGCAGGTCAAGTGACTATGAGATTATCACCTAAACTGCTTTCGCAGTTTCAGAATATGGAAACATACTTGTATTGTACAAAGCAAGGCTACTGGGGACAATGCAACCATGTGGTAGCAGGGAGTACTACTTAAGTCTTCTAAGCAAGACTCCATTCTGCTCTACACATGTAAAACAAAGACAGCCACTACTCCAAAGTTAGTTTTAAACTCCTTTTCTACCCACTTAGATTACAGTTTGAGACATCCTATTTTGGATAGAAGTAAGAAAGCATGAGGAACTGTAGAACAATTGTGACCACCCTGACAATCATCTGCAACCATACATCTCCAAGCTAACTGCTGCCAAGCTTTTACAATCTTCATAATAAGAAATCAATATCTAAACAAAGAGATTAATTGAAAATATGAGAATTTGGGAGATATATATTGGAGCAAACGAAAACTATAAAATTTGGTGCAAATGGACAAGGTGGACTCTGACTGGATTGATGGCCTAAGATAAAAGTCAGCTTCTCAGTAAGGTCTCCTTTCTGTCTCTCACTGACACAAGAGGAGGCCATGAAAGGTCTTATAGGGTAGAAAAGGAAAAAAAGTGACATGTAAGAAAAGAGCTGGAACCAAGAGAAAAGGAAAAGGGAAGAATCAAGAACTCTACCAGTGAAATCCTCCGTTTTGTATCAAGGTCGAAGAAAGGGATTTTCAATGGGCACAAGAAAATAGTCTAGACAAATGTTTTATCTCTATGAATAAATGAAAAAAACTGTAGGACAGGCAAGATCTGAAAACCAAGGAGATAGAAAAGCTGAAAGCAAAGTCTGGCTTGTAGGCCTGAAGTACACATGTTGCCAAATCTGGGCATGATGATTGGAAATGGGAAACAAAACCTAACATCCATTGTCTTATGATTTCAAATTGGTTAAAATCAACTAAAAGAACAGCAAAACATAATGCAAGCAAACTATGAGCCTGGAATACTCACTGATGATATCAGCATAAATCTCCATCTTGTTGTGCTGTTGAGCTAATGTGAAAGCTTCATTATTACACTTGGACATAACCAGGAACTGGATGGCAGAACCATAGTCACCAAGTCGCAGAAAGAATCTAACCAGAATGACATATTAATACCTTAATACTAACTGTCTTAATAAATACACCAAATGTTTTAGGAATATAGTACATAATATACATACAAATATGACACACTTCTAATCCGTTTTGTATCTTGATTGTTTTAAATAGGTTCCTAAAATTAACAGTATAAATAATACAGCATGGCAATTTTTTATTATTGTCTAAACTTATTACTTCAGGTTAATATAAGTTCAATTAGAAAGTCAACAACAACAAAAAAAAATCAGTACCTATATAGCTGTCCAAATCTTAGAGAATTCAAATCAATTAGCTGAATTATACAGTCACTAGTCAAGTACCAATAACCAGTCTAATATGTTAGCAAGCCTCATAAATTCCCAATAGATATAGACTTCTTTGTAATGTGTGTAACATGATTGTTACCTGGCCACCATCTTTGCTCCTTCAATAGATTGTGTTTCTCTAACAATATCAACAGCCTTTTCAGGATTATTTAGGTGATCCAAATATAGTCGAATTACACTATCCCATTGTTTTGCATGTTCATAAGCTATCACAGCTTCCGTGTACCTGCAAAATAATGGTTCCACATCAGTTGTCTTAACTTTGTAAATAACTCTTATAATATGGTGTGAAGGAAACATAAAGTATTTTATTTCTGTGAGATTACTTTGTCGCAACTTCCTTTCAGTTTGCATGTAATTGCATTGCTCTGCATTTACTATGTTCTTTTTGGTTTCTATTTCATTTTCTTCTAGGAGACTGAAAAGCAGAGGCAACAGAAAAATGTCTACCACAATACTGTTTTTGACCTACTCTTTTGCTATATATATTAAAAACAGTTTATCTCTTTTGTATGAAAGCTTTTGGGAGCAAGAGAACAATAAAAACCGAATGTGATAGCTAGGTGTACAATTCTAAAAATACCACCTCTTTTCTGTTCTGTAGATAAGATCAAGAAATTTCTCACTAGAGAAAGAATTTTCTCCCACTATGCAATTGGCACAAACATTTTTAGTCTCATCAATTAAACACTGGCTCTGTTTCATATTTTAAAGTATCATTTTTCTGAAACATATTTACCTACAGTAAGGACTAGGAGGAACTACATTCTATGATTAAATATAGCCTTTCTGGGGCTTTCACTTCAGCTAATAACTTTGCATTATTCAATATTATGCAAATGCAGCCATTAAGATGTACCAGTAATTTGATTCTAGAATGAAAATATTTCTTTCATGATTATTCTCCCTTTGAATGACCTTTAAAATCACAGCTAAGGAGTTGTTAGAAACAAACTGAACTGAAAACTCTGCTAAGTGGAATGACGTTCAGTAATTTAAAACCTTTGATGATTTTTGTTAGAAAGATATTAATGTTTAGACAGGAAAACAATTAATTAGAAACACATATTTGATACCAGATGAATACCCTTAGATTGTCTCAAATCTTTAATACACTAAGTGTAAACTTAAGTTTACACATTTTGGAATCCATTTTCACAAGACTACTCTATGCAAAAGTTTCAGTATGTGTTTTAATTTATTTTACGAAAACACTAATGTGCGATAATAACAACAACAACATGTTTTATACTAAAAAAGAGCATTCAAAAGTACCTGCCATCTGCTTCCTTGGCCTTTGCATATTGTAGGTGAATCTTTGGAGATGAAACCTGAGGAAGAAGTTCACCAACCTTTGCCCTAGAAAGATAATAGTTATTTAATAAATACAGCTGGTTCCGAATTTTTTCGGGTAAAACTGGCATATTTATATAAACACTGAAAAGGAGTCTAATAGAAGAAACTGAACAAAATGGATAAGCTTTAAAGCAATTTTAGTATTTTCAAAAAGTTGCATTTTGCAAGAACTTACAGATTGCTTTATGAGCATATAGGCTTGAAGACATTCCCTTCTCTTTTTTTAAGTCTGAGGTGTACAAGCATAAGAAGTGCCAGACTAACAATTTTTACCTCAGGTGTTCTTTGATTAAAGATGGAAGAAGCACAGCATTAAAACTGTAACCTGAAAGATCTATAAAAACCAGCAAACAAGTTGTGGGCCTTTCAGGACAAAGAGAGACTCAAGAGGCTGACCTTAAATCTCACCTCTCTGACTAAAAGATGGGCACTCTTCTAACTAACCTCCTTCTACAAGAGTAAACAAAGCTTGTACCTCCCACTTCCCAAATCAAGGTTATCATTAGATGCAAGCTACTCCCCTTAACCAAAAGCTCTCCTGGCTCATTTTGATACCACTGACAATTCTTCGATGCAACAAAATTTTCATTTTTCAAATAAATGCACAAAATAGTCAACCTAATGTTTAGAGCACTCATATGAAAGAGGTCTTACTGAACTGTCTGATCAGCTCCTAATATAGGAATCCATAATTAGGCCAGAACTGAGCCCTTAAATCACTCAGAAAATTGGACTTTTCCAATGGAGACTTCACAATAATAAAATTGACTTAAAAAAAAAAGAAAATTATGATACTGGCTACTCTTGAATAATTTCCAACCATCCAAATAATCAGTCTCAGCTATGCTTGTTATTAAATTAAGAAATACAATTAATTAAACAGTAACTACACAAATAAAATTACTATTCAGTGTGGATGTGTGCATGTGCACACACCCACAAAGGACTTAAAACTGCAGGAAACTTTAAACATAACGCATAAAAAAGGAAAAAAATACTTCCCATTAACAGTAAGACTATATAAAAACAACATAAATTTCTGAGACAATCTTTACGTTTGAATTTGGTATAATAAAATCAATGAAATATAGTTAATGAGGCATTTGTGCTATTCAGAGAATCAGTCTTTTCCAGAGAGTATCCCAGAAGATCCTCTGAAATATAACATTTCCCTGAAAGCTGTACTTACCAGTTTTTACACCGGATGTATACTGATGCTGCCTTGTCATAATATTGTCCCTTTTCATACAGCTGAGCAGCTTCTGAAAATTGCTACAATATTGGAAACCATTAAAATATAATTTCTAAATTAAGATCATAAATAAATTACTAACCTAGTGAAATCATATATTCAGCCTTAACTTATATTAACTCTCTTGAGTACCTTCATATTCTCCAGAAGAGCTCCACAGTCTCTTTTTAGTAACCTGCTGGGATGTTTAGTGGCCTGGTTTACCCCTCGACGGACATCTCCCATTCGAATGGACATTTGAGCCACACCAGCAAGGCAAACTTCATCGTGTTCCTGGTACTGGCAACCAAATGAAAAGCAGTAACTATAGATTACACACCAGGTCACAAAAGCGACAGTAATCAAGCATTGACACGAACTAACAAAATATCACAGACTTAATAACATTTAATTTAGAGCTGAATTAAGAAACTTGAATTCAAATAAGTCTGAAACATGACATCTTAATGCATATTGTGACATTACAATGATATCATTACTAAAAAGGATTTAATTACCTTGTTGTTTCCAGTGATTCCCTTCTCATAATGTGCCAGAGCATTAACAAAATCACCCCTAAAAGAAAACCAGAAGTTATACAGACAAATATTTTTAATATGAAGAGATGTTTGCCTTCCTACCACTTTATGCATGCATTATACATGCATCTCTCTTGGTGTAGACATAATGACTGCATAGAAGGTTGTGAGGTATGCAAGAGGTGGACAGTTACACAGAATGTCATGGGACTTCCTATGGACTTGATCAAGCTCTTAGTCAAAGAGGCAATTCTATCTCTCAATTCTGCTGGACAGAGACCAATAAACCTCCCTTGAAAGGCAAATAATCTATCTGCAAAATACACCTCAGTGGTCTCAGCTCTATTCCAGATTTTTCTGGAAGACAAATGAAACTAATCTTGGAAGTTATTTAGAATTTTTGCAACACAAAATCAAAGGCAATTTTTTTTCCTGGAGTATATTCAGAACTCAAGTTCCAGATGGTTGCATTGCTTCAACTGTGTCCATTCCTTCCTTTCTGTGACTAGCAAGTGCCCTCTCTCAGTGCCAGGTGTACTGCCAAAAAAAGGGAGCTGTCTACAAACTATTAAGTTTTTCTTCTTGACTTAGATATTAAACAGACCAGGTTTTATCTGGAAAGAATTAACTATTAAATAGACTTTAAAATCCTATCAAATGGTTAATACCTTCTTTCAGGGATTGGCAGCCTTGAAATTTGACACACCTCTACCTAAATGATTAAAGAAAATGAAGGCTTATAGATATTTAAAGAAAGACAGGCAAAAGGTATGCCTTTCATCCAATATAAGAAGTGTTAAATGATTTGGACTTTCTCTATTTTCCAAGCACTTGCCTGCATCAAAGTATTTATTTAGTAGATTATATTATATAGTGGACCTACCAGTGGCAAAGAACCTACATATACCACAAATAGTCAAAAGGAACTATGATTTCCTAATATGTCTCTAGCATGAAAGATTCCTTGCAAAACTCCTCTTCCTCATACTATAGCTGTAAGCCCTCACTGAATCCTCTTTCAGCAATGCAGTCATCTGAAATATCTCAATTCTGTGTTCTTCTGTTGAGCTTGATATTGGTTTTTCTATTCTAATACTACAGCCTTACAGGAGAACTTACATGAATTCAAGCTGCACTGCATATTCCTTTGATATGAAAGGGATTTGCTCTGGGGCCAGACGCTTAGCCAGCTGAAGTGCTCTGTCCCAGTGCTGCAAGTCTTTTCGCATCTATTAACAAAGAACAGTAATGTCTTCTGATACAAGCATCAAATCTGAACTTCTAGTCTGAACTTTAAATTATTCAAATAAATTATACAAATATTGAGTTAATATTCTAGAAAGATTCAGACAATTTGAGAGATGTTAATCCTGAAGGAAGGACTGTTAGGCTGACCCTGGAAATGACAGGCCTCTCAGTCTCACTTCAGTGCCTGGTAAAAGTACGGAAAAGATTATTCTGGGAGTTATTGAAAAACACTTCAAGGACAATGCAGTCATTGGTCACAGACAGCACAACTTCATGAGAGCAAAGTCCTGCTTGACAAACTTAATTTCCTTTTATTATAGGGTTACCCACCTAGCTGATCAAGGACAGTCAACTGATGTAATCTTTTTGGATTTCAGTAAAGCTTTGAATGCAGTCTCTTAGCGTATGTAAAATGTCCAGCCCACAGCTGAATAAACACATCATGAGATGGGTGAACAACTGGGTCATGAGTCAGACACAAAGGGTTATAGTGAATGGGGTGACATCAGACTGGGGACCTGTCACTAGTGGGGTTCCACAGGGCTCCATCCTCAGCCCTGTGCTCTTCAACATCTTCATTATTTGGACACAGAACCCAAATGTGTAACAAATAAGTTTGTTGATGACACTAAATTGGAAGGAACTCTTGACTCCCTCAAAGGCAGGGAGGCCTTGCCAAATTAGAGGGCTGGGAACTCACCAACTGTATGAAATTTAACAAGGCGTAGTGCCGGACTCTGCACCTGGGACAGAGCAATGTCAGATGTACAGGCTGGGGAACGAGACGCTGAAAAGGGACTTGGGGTCCTGGTCCATGACAAGTTGAACATGAGTCAGCAGTACCCTGGCAGCCAGGAGGGACAACCCTGTCCTGGGGGACATTAGGCACAGCATCGCCAGCCAGGCAAGGGAGGGGATTGTCCCGCCCTGCTCTGGTGCAGCCTCATCTTGAATATTGTGTGCAGTTTTGGGCACCACAATATAAAAAAGATCTAAAGCTATTAGAGGGTGTCCAAAGGCCTAAAAAGATGGTGAAGGGCCTTGAGGGGAAGCCATATGAGGAGTGGCTGAGGTTACTTGGTCTGTTCAGCCTGGAGGACACTGTGGGGAGAGCTCATCACAGTCTACAACTTCCTTGTGAGGGTAAGAGGAGGGGCAGACACTGACCTCTTCTCTGTGGTGCCCAGATACAGGACCCAAGGGAACAGCCTGAAGCTGTGTCAGGGCAGTTTTACATTGGATATCATTCAGGAAAAGGTTCTTCACCCAGAAGGGGGTTGGGCACTGTATCAGACTCCCCCAGGGCAGTGGTCACAGCACCAAGACTGAGAGAGTTCCAGAAGCATTTGGACAATGCTCTCAGGCACATGGTGTGACTCCTGGGAGCATCCTGTGCAGGGCCAGGAGCTGGACTCAATGATCATGTGGTTCCCTTACAATTCAGGATAGTCTATGATTCTAGTCACACAACAGCAAGATCATAAAAGAAGAAAATTATCAGAAGGCAAAATATTCCAGCATTAACCTGGAAACAAAACCAGCAGAAAATATATACATCTTAAATGAATACCTCAAGAGCAGCAATAGGACAGGAGGATGCCAGATACAAATCCTGAGCCAGATTAAAATCACCAATAAACATTGCAAGATGTCCTGCTAAAAGGTTATGGTCTTCTATTCCCTGCCAAAAGACATAATAGGTGCAGAAGTAGTCCAAAAGAAAATAAATACTGTATAAATAACATAATCCAGCAAGAAAAATAAAGCAAAATAGTAAAACTAAATTTCCTTGCATTTTACAATGATGTGTATTGGATTCTACAAACCAGAAAAAGCTCTCATGTGCCACTACAGCTAACACTACCTAAAATCAGCAATTTGCAGAAGTATAATTTTAAGGTACTATTTCACTTTTAGATGTATTGACGCAATCTAGTTTTATATTGGATTTTTTTTAATAGCAGTCTTCAACATTTTCTGAAAAATAACAAAAGGACATAAGAGCCTCCCAATGCCTGAGACACAAATATATTCTGATGTCCTCAAGCAAATGCATCAAGAAATACTGTGCAGTTCAGTAGAGACTGCAACCACTTCAAGAGAAAACCAAGCAGCCTGTAGTTTGGACACTTAATCCTCTATATCCCTTGAAAGCAACTCAACTTCTGTTTGAACAAAAAAAACCCCTTCCCTCTGCAAAAAAACCCAAGAATTCTTAAAGAGGAATTAAATTACCATATTTCCTAGGTAAGACTTTATATTTTACCTTTACTTGCTCTAGTGACATCACCATCCCAGCATTACCAGATGTTCGATAAACACGTATTGCAAAATCCACTTCCATATGATGTAAGCAAGCTTTGGCCAGTTCATTCCAACAGGACTGGTCATTCAGAAGTCTGCAAATCTCCCATGCTTCAGAAAACCTACAGAAGGTAAAACACATTTACAACTATTTTAATTTTAGGTATTACTCATACTCAAAACTCCCTCTCAACATTTTTTCTCTCTGTTAGCGAAAACATAAAAACATTTACTTCTAAGCCATGGAGAGAGAGAGATGTATCAGGAAGAAAGGAAAAATACAAATGTGTACCTTACAGTTCTATTTCTCCTGTTCCTACCACACTTCTTCAGGAAACCATCTGCTTTCCCTACTCTGGCATTCTTTCCATTATACTGATTTTGCATTGCTTCATTACAGTGGGAGGAGAGTATGACAGAAGCACATTCATCCAGTTTTGGAGGAGCCATTGTCACAAAACCCCAAGTAAGTCTTGAAAAAAATTACTTTAGGCTTTTACTTGACAGTGAAAAAAACCACAAACCATCACTGGGTCATTTACTTTGCTTGGTCTGCCTGGAGAGCTATGTGAACTTATGGATCAATCTGATTTATCAATATTCAGCAGGACACTTTAAAATCACAGGACATGCTATATTGAACTATAAGCACAGAAGAAAACAATTTACACAATATACTTAAAATGCAGATGTACCTTTTCAACATCAGAGTCTGAGTAAGTATTTGTCTCAGCATATCGGGTCCAAAGTCTTTCAAATTGCCAAGGAAACTGTGAGTACTTAAATAGATACTGTTTGTTTTCCCACTCTGAGTCTGACAAGTTAATTCTCCATTATACAACAACAAAGGTTTATGGGAATAGGGGAGTTCCGTGCCACCTGCCAAAATAATCCTTGATCCTAGATGCAAAGATCAGGAAGAAAAAGGAGACGTCTTGTAAAAATCCCTACAGGTAAAAAGTATAGCAAGCAGCTGAAAACATGTATATTTGCAGGACATTAATTCAGGGTCTGACATTCTGGCAGCCAGCAGCAACTACACAAGCACACACCTTTCAGTAAATAAACAGAATGTAAAGCTTCTAAACCAGTAAGGTCCTTTTCCAAATGTTTATAGGTAAATTTCAATGTTTCTCTCTTGCAAATTTAGAAATGGCTATGTTTATAACTTTAACACTTTCAATGAATACAAGTTTTGTGACCCTGATGAAAGTTTTATGACCCTGATCCTGAGACTTTTCTCATGAAAGCTTCAAAATACAATTGAAGCACAATGTGCAACTTTCCGATGAAATACTGTAATAGCAAGAAGCTTATGGAGTTCAGACCAAAATGCCTTGAAACCTTACAGAGAAACCTGCAAAGTAACTAGTTTTCTATACATCAGTTGCACTTCAAATCTTCTGTAATACTACTTATTTCTATAAGCATTTTATTTAAGGCAAATGAAGATTCAGAACAAGTTTTACTTTATTAACTAAAATAGTATAATCTTTAAGAATAACCTTTTTAAAAGCTTATGGTACCTTGAATGGCATCCTTATGAAAAACATAAGTGTATACTTTATCATCATCAAAAGCAACAAAAACACCTTTATCCATTGGCCAGTTTTCCCACAGGATTCCTTTAATGGTTGGTGAGAAGTCTGGAATCTCATATACTCTATCATTTACCTACATGTAATGCAAAAGTAAAATTACTACCAAGTGACTAAGACGAGAAACAAAATATTCATCTCAGCTATGATTAAAAATTTTAAAAATAATCTAAGTAGTCCAGAAATATGAGAATTGTTTTAAGAAAAAGTTTCCTTATAAGCAGTGATTCTGAATAATACAGGAATTTAAATCTGAAGTAGAGAAAACACACATTATATAAATGATATTTACTATTCTTTAAAGAATGGTATGGAGAGGGGCAGTGGAACTGGGTAAATTATCTGTATTTAAATATACAGAAACACACATATTTTTGAAAATTACTGATCAGGAACTTAGTATAATGAAATCATCCTGATCTAGTATGACAGATTTTATTTCCTTAAATTACCATTAAATTATCTTCAAGCTTCTTGCCAATTTCTTCTATCAGCATACATGCTTGAGTGACAAAATCTTCTTACCTTCTTCATTTTCTATTAAAAACACTATATAGTTGAAGAACCTGCTTGTAAATATATTGTATTGGTATCCCACACTAACTTACTGGACAATAGACAAAGCCATCACTTTTGTCATCTATGAAAGCCATTTTGGTTCCATTGGGATCTGGAAAAACCTTTCTCACACTGACAGCATGTCGATATTCATTCACATATTGCCAGTCTTCAATGAAGAAATAATGAATAACTCCAGTCTAATGAGAAATAATAGAAAATGTTAATAATTACATCAGTAAGTGGCAAGCAGGTAATTAATTTGGCTGTAGTGCCTTCCACCTTAGAGTACTGAGTGTTCAAAAAAAATATTTCCAAGTGGGTTTTTTTGCTTTATTCTCACACCATGTTTTGAGTAAGACAGGAAAAACTTTTGGGGACAAAGAAAGGATTTGGGAGATTTGAGGCATTTTCTGCTGGTTTTGATATTTATCTCCCTCTGCTTTGTGGAGACAAGTGTTTACTGTACAGTTCTCTAAACAAATGAAATGTCTGTCTCATTGCTGAAAGAAGCCTAACCTTCAAAAAAAGCTGTAAAATTTGCTTCCAAGGAAGAACCACACATTCTTAAGAAGACAGACACCTAACTCAGGGAATAAAAGCAATCAAACTGAATTGTGATTAAAGGTATATTAAAAAAAATGAGGATTTTGATATCAACGGTAGAATTTGCACACATCAAATTGATCAGTTGCAAATTTAGTACTTCAAATTAACCAGCACCAGTTTACGTACTGAGGAGGTGGGAAAGGCCTCCTGCTACAAAACCACTCAAGTTATTAAACAAGTTATTCAGCCAGAGATAGAGGTTCTGTTTTTCCTCTGGAAGGTCAGTACATCAGTCGATATC
>VWZV01004134.1:0-99966 GCA_013397155.1 Irena cyanogastra | reverse complement strand
GGGTCTCCCCGGTGCCGCCCCTTCCCATGGCGGGGAGCGCCGCTGGAGCCGCCCCTTGCCGGGGCCCCGGGGCTGGAGCGGGGCCGGGGTTCCCCGCAGGGAGGAAGGCAGGGAGCGGCCCCCCTGTGCCCTCTGGCTTCCCTGCGGAGCCAGGCCGCTCCTCCCGCGGGGACACGCGGCTCCGGGCTGGTGGCAGCGTGGTGCCCTCTCCCTCCCCGGGTCGCTGCCCTGGGGAACTCCTGCTCCTGCTGGGGAGGCCATCGCTCGCTGCTCCTTGGGGAGGGGGACGGGAGCAGGCTCCTGCTGCTCCTGCTGCTCCTCGCTGGTGTTCAGCCCACGGAGGGCCTGACGTGAAGTCCCAAGTCTTCCAGGACGTGCAAAGACTTCATCCAAAAGTTCCTCACAGCTGTCTTTTCATACAGTTATTTTATTGTCACCTGCTGTGTTGAAGCAGTGAGACTTAGACTTGAAGATATTTTTATGAGCCCAAGCTACTTTTGGTTTTGATTTAGAAACGAGGCGTTTCTCTGATCCTTGAACCTGCACTTCCTTGGGCTTCGGATGGTTCAAGCTGCACGTCTCGCAAATTACTTAATCATTGCAGCATATTTAGACCAATTAGTGCATATTAGTTTTTATATGGGGTATTATAAAGCAGTATTTTTAATTTAGGAACCCCCTATTAGTTAGGATTGGAGCACTGAAGATCATTTAAAGAAGGATTTGACTGTCTTAAATACCTGAGAGATGAAACTGGGGAGTAAGAACTGAAAGACATCGTACTCGAGAAAGGGGTTTTGTTTTAGGAAGTGAGTAAGAGGAAATGATCTCAGGTTGGCATCACAAAGTGCAGCCCACGTGTGTGGTGGAGGGTTTGTTTTTTTAACGACTCGTTCTTTTTGCAAGCTACAGTATCTTGCCCTCACGAGGGAGAGCTGTGCCTGTGGTCAGCAGGTCCTGTAGCGTATGGGAGCTGTGAAGGTGAGAAGGTTATTTCTGGTGGCTGCCAAGCAGAGTTACATCACAGCAGGAGAGACTCTGCCTTTGTAGGCTTTGTTGGGGGTGAATTGATGAGCAATTGGAGCTGGATAGGTTTGGGACAAGAGACTCTGGCAGTAAATAAGTTGTGGTGAATGATGGGGGGTAGCAGTAGTGCTCTGTGTATTTGTGAGTAAATCATTATCCATATATTGATTCAAGCCAGAGACTTTTGTAACTGCTTTTCACATTTTTTCAGTGGTGCCATATAGAGCTCACTCTGTCTCTGTCCATATAAAACATGCCCAAGTTTTGCTCAGCTACTATTCATTTTTTACCTATTACCAGAAAAAAAACCAAGTCATAATATCTAGGAGATTTGTCACCTCTTTCTTCTGCAGTTTGTGAAGGTCATTCTATAAGTTTTTGAAGTTCAGCTCTGTTCTCCAGTGTGGCACCTCTGCATCTCCAGTTGCACCTTACCTTTTTGGAGACCTTTGTGTACCTAAAGATCACTGAGTTGTGACCAGAAAAACTCACTTAATTTGAACAAGAGTTGCAGATTGGCTTGAGAACAAAACCAAGACAGAAATAAAAAGAAAGCAAATAAAACATGAGCTTACCTAGGTGGGTTTTGGCTTATACACCTTGAAATCTTTCTTCAAGGAGTGTGATTCCTTTATAACTTGGAGTTTATAGGGAGAGAAAAGGGACACCTGGCTAATAATTTCATTCCTCAGTTGGGTGTGCTACTGCACTACTTTTCCCGTTTCATTTTTGTAAATAGCCAGAAAGTGTTTTTTGATAGCTGGTTTGGATTTGTGTGGGTTTTGTTTTGTTTTGTTTTGTTTTTTTTTTTGTATTTGGTATTCTGATTTCCATTGTGTCAATAAATGATGTTTTTAAAAACATGATTTATATAAAAAATCACCTTGAGATTAGCTGATGAGCATTTTGGTCATGTATCTTTTTTGTGAGGCAGACCTGGCCCACAGATCTTTGCAATTCCAAGTTTCAGGTTACAAGGTCTTTTGTGTCATTTTTGAATATTTGTGAATTCAGGTATCTGATTTAGAAATGACAGAAATATCAAAAGGCTCCTGTTCATATTTTTGTCTCAAAATTCTGAGATTAATTTAAAAGGCCACTTAATTTGAGATCAATGAGGTGGTTGATGATGTGGAATAATCTCTTTTTACTAACAGTGTCTTAAATAAAACTCCCCAAGAAAAGTAGTAAGTATCAAACCAGTCTTGCAGATGCCTTTGTGAGCAGCTTCTCAGTGAAACACTTGTCTGATGTGGTAAGTGGCCCAAACAGCCAAGTTGCATTCAAGTTCCTAAACTGAGTAGAATTTATTGGTTATGTACATTCTTCAGACAGAAGTTTATTTAATTTTTTTTCCTGTTTCCCACTCATGATTTCTCCTAGTTTCTTGTTTGAGTGGAGAAACAAGAAGGCAGCTCTCTGAGTTTATAGTATAAAATTCTATATATCTAGGAGATCACCAGGTGAGAAGAGCTGAAAAGAACTTATTAGAAATTACTTACACTTTCCCAAGCTGGGCCTCAGAAAGCTCACCTGTTTTCAACTTTTACAGGTAACTGGAGCCCTTCTCCAGACAGGCAAGGTAAACAAATGTATATTCTTTCAGGCAGTATATG
Organism: Irena cyanogastra; assembly: GCA_013397155.1. Taxonomy (NCBI): domain Eukaryota; kingdom Metazoa; phylum Chordata; class Aves; order Passeriformes; family Irenidae; genus Irena; species Irena cyanogastra. The sequence goes on along the minus strand of VWZV01004134.1, from coordinate 97,324 downwards.
AAAGACAAGCTTTGTTTATGTCTGCCCAGTCAGTAGAGCTCACATCATGCTTTAAGGTGCTTCAGTAATTACAAAAATTGCTGACAAACAAAACTGGAAAATAAATGACATGGGCTCATTGTTGTTACTACATTTAAAGCTTTTACCTAACAAGGTGCCAGTTCCACTCAGGCTTAACTGTCTTGCTTACCTGCACAGCAGAGCCAGTTCCTTGTGTTAGGCAAAGATGGGGCTTGGTACTGCTGAAAATAAGTATCAAGCTAACTTTTCTTTGTTTTATGAAGATTTGGTAATTAGTTACTCCCTCCTGTAGGAAGATGAGCTTCATGGTGGCTCTCAGTCTTGGATTGCTGGTAGTTAGAAGAATGTTGTCATCATAAAAGTTGCTTTTCCCAGTTGTTGCAATCCCTGGTGACTGAAGCAGATATCCTCTATCCTGCTTTTAGTCACTTGGTTTTTCCCAGACTTGGCTGATGTTCATTCATGGATGCTGTGTGTAGTGACATTGTCTCTTGGAATAGTATCTGCATTATTGCAAGTGTTGTCTTGCCTGTTTATCCCACATTGCCCTAAGCTTTATTTACATGAGAGTTTTGAATTACTGGCTGGGACTGGAACTCTGCCTGAAAACACTTCACCTATAATGCAGCAGAAGCGGTTGGTTTGTGGCTTCACTTTGATATAATGTTTTCATTAAGTAAAAACACAGAGAAGGGTTTTTTAGAAGATGTTGGTGTGCTTGTTTTGGACCTAGCCCTTTTCCCCAGTGAATCAATCATTGCACAACTTGGCATGACTGGCATTCCCTGATCGAGAGGCAGAAGCTCCCGATTGGAATTCAGGTGTCCCAGCAAAACCAGGCGCTGGAAGCTTGTGGGGGGCCTCGGTGCTAGGTAGGTTTTACAGCTGTAAATCTTTAACAGTGGATACTTGGGAAGAAAAACCCAAGTGCATTTAGTATTACTTCTGGGGGAACTGCTAAAACTGAGCATAGATAGGTTTATGAACAATTAAACACCTCAGAAACTCATAGAAGCTTTAGATTTCATAAGGGAAATGCTAATGGATTAGAAGTTTGTGACTTTTTAAGCAAAGCATAATTTCAAGATCCCAAAGCTTGTATGTATCTATATAATAGGTAAAACTTTCAGTATTTAAACTGTTGCACAGGTATTCTTTGGAAGTACTTACAAATGGTGTTCAGATGCAATTTACAAATATGCACCCACTTCCCCCCACCCACAAAAAGTGACCCCACCAAACACCCTGCTTGTGAAATAATGCGAGTGGGCAGACTAGAGAAGTTTTAGTCACCTCTTTTTAAAATAAGTAATTGTGTGACAGTGTTTGGAAACAAAGTAGTCACTGCCGGTTTGAAAACAGACTCCTGATGAAAGGGGAAGAGGAAACCTTGTGTTTGGACTTCCAAGGAAAACAGTGGTGTGTGCCTTATTGGCGAGGGTTTCTTCAGGCTCTGCTTTCATTTATGTGTGGAGTTACACATACATGTACCTGACATGTATCACTCCATATATTTTTTTTTCCAGTTTAATTCTGCCCTTTATTTCCCAAATAAATCAATTTCATTCTACATTGTGGACAAATGTTGCTGTCTCTATATGCACCTGGCATGCTTTGTGTCCCAGAAGTTGTACTCTCATTCCCTTATTCTGTGATGTATGGATCTCTTAGCAAACTGCTTGTGGTGGGAGGAATAATGGTTAGGTGCTGAGCATTCACTCCTCTGCCTTTGTTTCTCCTAGGTTCAGTTGTCCTTCACCCGTGATCCTTGAGGACAGGAGAGCTCTCTATTCCAAGGAGACTTTAAAGCTAAACACAGACCAAAAAAAGGAAGGACAGAGCGGTCACGTAGCTCCTACACTCAGGGAGGATAGCTGAGAGAGACAACCGTATGTTGTGTTTCTTGCTGTTGTTGCACAGGGCACAGCAGCTGAGGGGGGCTGGTCAGGGGAACTTTTCCCCAATGTGTGACCATTTGGATGGGGATTTGGCCCAAGAATAGTGGTGTTTACTTGGATTATGGACTTTCTGTTGTCCCAGCCTGTGTGTGAAGTGATGAGCAGGTGTGGTCTCCTTCTGCTATAGAAGATTTAAGTTTGTGAGTTTTCTTTTAATACAAGAATAATGGGAAAATATCCTGTGGGTTGTCAGAATGTTGCTGACAAAAACATTGAATGTATGAAGTTCTGTATCTCTTTTCCAAAACAATGACCTTTGATATTAAGACCTGTCCATGAGATGTTACAGCAGAGATTTTGGAGGGGGAAATAAAGCAAGGTACATTTCCTTAGCAATTCTTATGTCTTCATTGATTTTTCTTTCATTATTATTATTTTCCCCCTCTTCATTGTAAGCCAAAATGTTTTGTCTGTGGAAATTTACATTGGTTTTGAAATGAGATGGAACATTAGTATAATGAGACTGTATCATAATGAAAGTAGGCTTAATTAACCAGTTATTTAAAGTAGTAATGACTTTTAGAGTCATGTTTATGCTGCAGCTGCAATTGATTTAATCTTTGAGAGAGCTGCCCTTGTTAGGAACCTTCTGATTAATGTAGAATATTTCTGATTAATAGTTAAGGTCCTCTGTGATATGGAAAGGGAAAAACTGGTTTTCTTCCTTCTATATGTATATTAAAGAAACAAAAGAAAACCTTAGGATTCTAACCCAGCTGAAAAAACTTGTTCCTAAAGAGCCAGAGAGACTCAAGCTGATTTCCCACTTTAGGTGAGTGCACTTAGAGTCAGCATCTTCCAGTGAATGTGTGAAATCTCCCTGCACTGTTTGCTGATGAGGATAGTTTTAATTATTTATGGTAGTCACTCTTGAAAACACTATCAAGATTTATGTAGTCTTGGATCAGTCTGCAGCATTATCTCTGCACAAAGTGGATAAACACAGTTCCATAAATCATGGGTATATTGATAATTTTGTACTGAGGAGACAACCTTCATGATGAAATAGCTCAGAGCCTACAGTCTAAAGTGTATAATAGAGGCTACACATAATAGAGCTAAAAACCCACGTGTGTATGGCATAATGTTAGGAAAAAAGGCTGTTTTAGAGAATACTTATTTTATTTTCAATTTCAGTCTCTCATCAGCTTCCGAAAATCAGTGATTATAAAGCATAACACCTACGCTGTAAAAGGAGCTTCTGATTAACCACAGCAGCTTCTTGTTGGCCACTGTCTATCTGAGCAAGAGCTGAATGGCTTATTGATCATATTTCTTCCCCATATGCTTGCACATTTTTTCAGAGGTGAGGTAATTTTGGCTAGGTCCTTGTTTTGTGGATTTGGCCATTTAGATGGCTGTGGGGTGTCTTAAGGGCTTAAGTGTAATATCAGTGCGGGAGAAGATGGGAGATTTAAATCACTGTGATTATGCTGGTATAATTCAGCCTAGTGGGTTCTTATTACATATAAAAAGCCCTTTTCCAGTAGTTTCATAAGAAGTAATTTAAGAGTACATTTAAAAAAAACCAAACCAGCAAAGCAAACCCTCCAAAAGCAAGACTGCTGTTCCAGAAGAAAAAGGGGTTATTTTGCAGTTACACTCATACAGTGAAATGGGTTTAATTATCTTGACTTGAACTGCTCTGTGTAAACAAATAATTTGTGACTTCATCACCTCGATCCTGAAATAAATAACAAAAAGCAGTTGTCATGGATGGAAAGGTCCATTCTGTGCTTCTGCATTTTGGGTTCTACTCAAATAGTCTAATGATTTTTATCATGTACACAATTCTTGTCTGCCGTTGTCTACAGCTCATTTGAATGAGGTATAGTCATAGGGCAGGAAAAATGGGCTTCCTTGCTGCTTTCAGTGATCCTGTCAGTAAAACAGTGATTCAGCAGTATTCTGTGTTTAAAGCTGTAAGTACAATTCAGGAATCAGTTCTGCCTAGAAATACAAATAGCTGCTCTTTGGGGTTGTCTGTGAGGAAATCATCCTGTGTCTTTTGTGGGTCGTTTATATTGAAGGAGTCTTGTGACTCCCTTTATTTTTAACTCTGTGGAGTGCTTGTTTACCTTTGGAAAGTGACAGTTTTAATGTCATTCTTTGTTAAACTTTCTTTTGAGGAAAGCAGTAGATGATATAAGAAAAGCTGACTCATTGCTTTATTTTACCAAATTAGAGTTTCAGGGGTTTTTTCACATAATGTGAGTTTTTGTTGAGTTGTACAAAAGTAGTTGAGCAAAACCACTGAAGTGTCTTTGGTGATTAATCAGATGGAGACTGCTGAACATACTGATTTTGTCTGAAGGAAAATTAAATTCAGTGTTTTTAGGGTGACTTAGAGGAGCAGCAACAAAATTTTGTTTTATGATTGCTTCTCTATCTTTAAGCCTAATATGCTTTTTAATATCTTGGTTGTTGAATCTGTGGAATTGAATCTCTTGCTTGTATGGTGCATATTTTAATTTGAAGGTTTAAACCTTCTCAAATATAATTTCCTAACCAGATTGTGCCAGTTGTATTTTCTTCTAGAAGAGAAGGTCGTACCATCCTACAGAAGTTGATTTTGTAGCTTAATTTCAGAGGGAGGCTGTATGAGGAGCAATTTTTAATCTTCTGTGTGTACTGAAATTTAAAAAATACTCACTTTGGAGCCACGAGTGGAAAATACAGAAAGAACATGAAATCTAGGAATCTTCATTGTATTCCAAATGCAGTATTAGTGCATCTGAACTGCAGAGAATCATCTGGCTGAGTTCAGAAAGGCATTTTTGGCAGGCTGGCTGGCACGGTTGGATTGGAGCCCTGTGGTGAATGACTTGCCACAATTTGGGGTATCAAAATGTATTTTATTGGAATTTCCCTCCATGTCTCTTGGCAGTAAGAAATATATGAACTATAAGCATACTAATGCACTTCTGTAAAACTGTATTGACTGTTAATTTTCTTTATCTGTGGCATAAAATTGTCCTCCAAATGGGGAGGGGAAATAAGAATGAGCCATTGTCCACTGCCTTGATGTGTAAAGACTTGCAAGACAGGCTAAAGGTTTTTCTAGCTGAAAATTTAAGACCTGCCTTTGACTCTGTCTGGAAAAGCAATTAAATGGTCTGTGAGCTAAGTGTGAAAATTGAGTAATAGAGGAAAGAAGGGGTCTTAGTCAGTTTTTTAATGTTTTCCTATTGTTCAATCTGTTTAACATCAGTTACTGGCATTTTTTAGAAGGTGCCTCTGATTGAAGATTCAGTATGAGTACTTGTAAGACTGAGACCTAACAGTGGGGGTGCTAGAACATCATCACGTAAAGCTGGAGAAAATTAGAGTTGGCAGTCTTTAATTACTTTTTTTTTTTTTAATATGAAAACTCTTTTGGGACGCTCGGGGATGGTTACACTATAAAGAACAAAAATCCCCAGACAGCCCAGTTTAAAAGGTCCTGGAGGTCACCTCTAATGATGAGGCAATGATGTAATTGTTTTGCATTACATTATTCAAGTCCTCATCTTCCCTCCACACCAAAGCTTTTAGCCTGTGTGAAGAAATCACCGGTGAGAATTGGGCAGTAGGTTTAGGCTGTGACCTCTTATTTCATAGATGTGAAGCAGAATTACACACCCAGATTCTGTAATTCTGAAGCTGTTTGGTCTAATCAGAATTGAGGAAGCTGTCTGTGTCTGTTATGGTTTTTTTGGACAAACTTTTTGTCACTTTCCTTACTGAGCTAACCCAGCTGGAGGTTTAGAACTGGGTAAGAATCTGTCCAAGGGTAATCATAGCTGCTGGAGTTGATGTTCCTGACTGGCTTGTTTCTTTTGCAGATCCCTTGCAGTTGGCAGTAAATCAGGCTATAAATTCTTCTCTCTTTCTTCTGTGGACAAATTAGAGCAGATCTATGAATGCAGTGAGTATATTTTGCTTTTTTTTTCTTTTTTTTTTTAATCCACTCAGTTGGCTTAATGTGGGAAGAATAAGAAATGTTTCACTTTTCCACAGGTTGTTTGAAATTAGCATAAAAGGAACATTAAGTGTAAATATCACACAAATACAGTAATTGCAGGCAGGGTAAAAGTGTGAATCTATTCTGTATGTAAATTTAGCTGGTATGGTATGAAATTTGGTAGTAGCTATGAGAACTCTGCTTTTCTAATTTTATATTCAGCCAGGACATGTTTTAGCCAGATTACATCGCAGCTGGGCATAAAAATAATAATTTACTCATGTGAGAGAGTGTCTTTATACTGGCTGTTGGGGCATGGAAGCACTAATATACCTTTATCAAGTAAGAAAACAAAGCCTTAATTATATATGTTTTATCCTAATATTTTCTGTTAGAAAATTATTCTTTAACATGATAGCTGCAGGCTTGCTCATCCAAAAGTGTGAATAACTCAGATTCCCATAACTTCTCAATAGTGATTACAGTTGAATAGGATCTGAGGTGAAATGGAGGGAGGCCTGGGGGAGAAGTGGTATCCCCTGTTCTGCCAGCAGTTCATAGACTTCCCTTTTTTGAGATGCTAATAAGTCAGTTATGAATGCTATGCATGAGTATCCTTGCTTTCTTGTAAACTCCATGTGAGCAGGTGATACCAATTGCTGTGATGTCAGCATTTCCAGTGGGATCCCATGACAGAGCTGTCCTCAGACTCCATTCCCAAAGTCACCTGACCCTGTGGCATGTTAAGTTTGGAAATGGGGTGTGATTCAGATCACCCATTACCTGGGATGACAGCCTGCTCCTGTACACAGTCAATGGGGAGAAGTAATTGTGAGGTTCAAATTAGGCACCTGTGGTTGGATTAAACTGTGTTATAGCTACATCTTCCTATTTGAGTCATGGTCTGGTTGTACTGGTTAATAAGTGGATTGGATTCCATTTTCTACCGTGGAGTTTATGTACCTGACCTCTGCAGTATGTCAGGCACTTACAGTATCTGGCCTGGTGTCACCCCAGGAGACTCACTGAAGATGGTTCCCTGTTACACAAGACACTGAAAAATATCCTGTGAGGCTGACTGCACTGGGCAGGACTGCATCTTCTGGGTAGTCCTTGAGAGAAAAAGTACAGATTGGATAAAGTGCCTTCTTCAACATCTTGTAATAAGCTGGTAAAAGCAGCTGGAATTGGAATTTTGACCTGCTGATTCTAGTCTTGTCTTCAGACTGTTCTGGGATGCTTGTATTGACTTAAACTCTTGGATATTTTAAGTTTTCTGAGTGTTAAGTTCATGGAAGCTGAACACAGAGTATGAGGTAACGTTTAGTAGAATGTTCTGGGTTGGAAAGGACCTTAAAGATCATCCCAGGTTGCTTCAAGCTTCATCCAGCCTGGCCTTGGACACTTCCAGGGATCCAGGGGTTGCTACAGCTTCTCTGGGCAACCTGTGCCAGGGCCTTACCACCCTCAGAGGGAAAAATTTCTTCCATATACTGAACCTGAATTTCCCCTCTATGAGTTTGAACCCATTACTCTTTGTCCTCTTGCTACAAAAAATCCAGTGGTTTGGCCTGTGGAAGCCAGACAGTCTTGGCTAAAACCAAATCGAAATATTGAGAGCCTTCATTTTTTTTGTATGAGTCAAATAATTTTCAGTCTTGGACTTACAAACCATGCCTGTTAAAAGCTGATGTGAGGGTGGAGGGCTTCCTGTGCATTGGGCACCTCCTTTCCTCAAGGAAAGGTATCTCGAGGCCTCCCAAACACAGTGCCTCCCACTTCCCAATTTAGTTTAAGTGGGTCTGAAGACTTCTTGTGTTGAGTGAGCACTGTTAAGGACCCCTCCTTCTCTTCTGGAAGATTGATCTGCCAGCTCTTGTGTGAGTGTTTAAACTAAACTGCAGAATATGCCTCAGCTGTCTTGTGTTTGAGAGAAATACAAAAAAAGATGGGAGATTTGGCTGCTCCCATCTCCTGTGACTGCAAATCTCCTGACTCCCTGTGCAGTTGATCCCACTGTAAAAACAAGCATCAGATTGGAGGGTGCTTTAAGGCTTAATGAATGCTTCCAACGTGCTTCATGTTCTTGGATTAAAAATGAAATAAAGGCACAGCTGATCATAATCTAGCTGGCTCTAACCAGCTCTTGTCTGTGATGCTCCATGCTTGTGTTTATGAAACTAATCTTGTTATGTGTTTGCTTGTTCTCCCCTCGCTGCTGATACTTAATTTGTTTTGCAGTTCTTTTTGTTCTTACTCTGTTTTGAATCTGAGTTTCTGGCAATGCTCAGTTGTGTAGTGTAAAGGAGATAATACTAATAGAAAAAAAACCTGAGTAACAGCATTGTTATGGGGCTTTATTGCTGCTAAACATATGATTAATTGAGGTCAGCTGAACATAGGATGGGCAGTATAGCCTGGTACCCTCTTGAATAGTTGCTGTTGGGAAGCATAAATTACTTGGCAGCTGTGAAGAGATTTTATCTCTTCTTCCTGTTAAAGGAAGACAAGGGAGCAGAGGTGCATCCTGTATTTTAAAGTGAATTTAATTAAATGCCCATCACAAAGCCTTTCTTTAAAGGTAACTGTCTGTATTGTAGTCTTTCTATGGTGAGACTGAAGGATTGTCAATACCTTTGTGGCATTTTGCTCATTGAAAATGTTTTCTTCTGTCTGGTGGCTTAGTGCTCTTCCCTGGGTGCCTTCCCTGCTGCCCACCCTTCCCATCAGTGCAGCATAGGACAGCACTTACTCCATATTAATCTCTGCTGCTGTTCCTCTTAAATAGCAGTTCTCCTGCCTGCCTGGGAGGGTGAAAAATCCCAGAAACTGTGTCTGCACATTTGTCCCTGAATGGGGCAAGAAGCTGTGCTCACCCTGGGAGCAGTCAGACTGTGGGGTTTGGGTCTCTGAGTGCTGCTCTTCTGGCTCTTGTAAAACGATGTCACCATTTTGAAGGACTCCAGGCTTAGATGGAAAGCTGATAACCCATCCTGTAAAAATATTTGAGAGTCTTTTATGTAGCTACTCTGATTCAAGGAACACGGATCTTTGCCATTTCAAAGTCTCTGCGTACATTTATTGAAGCAGATTTTTGTATTTCTTTTTCATGTGTTTTGTGTAGTATCAGAAAAATGGAGAACAATTCCTTGAAAACAAAGTAATTACTAAAATGCATTATCCCTGTTGCATGAGAAAATTGAATTTTCAAAGCCTCTGTGAGCTGTTATGTCTTCTCTGGAAAAGTACCATATTAAATATAAGATGTAGATAAAAGTCAATTATGTAGCATGGAGTACTGAAAATGCAGAGTGTAAACCTGCTCCTTTTCATAATTAGGCTATTTCTCTCAAAAAAAATGTAGGACATTAAATATTTTGTGTTCATTTTCTTGAAATAGCTGCCCAGAAAAAGCACTTTGAACGCAGACATGTCCCACACTGATGGCAGTGTCATATACTGAGAATGTTGAACAGAAATTTTTTCATGTAGTTTCTGTCACTGCTGATAGGAACAGTGGAAATTAATTACTTAATGTTTCTCTTGGCCAAAACAGAAGCCTTCAGAAACAAGCTCTTTTGGGTTGGTTTTTTTTGTTTTTTTGTTTTTTTTTTACTGGCAGTTTTATGGTTTGGAATGTGTTAAGCATTGAGCTAATCCAGAAGCTGACTCCTGAAAAATTTGTTTTGATGGATCAAGGCCAAAGGCTCGAGTCACTTGTCTTGATTGGGTTCTGTAATGAAAGGGCAGGTGTAGCCAGTGGCTGTGAAGGAGCTGCAGAGCTTGGTAAAACTCTCTCCAGCTTCTCGCTGCTCTGAAAACTGTGTGCACTGTGTTCCTGGGCTTTTGGAAGGGTGTTTTATGGGATGGAGAGGGAGGCACAGATGCCAGGATAACTGGTGGTGGGGCTTGGCCTCCTGCCAGCATGGTCCAATGCTGTGCTATGATCAAATGCTCTGAAATCAGCGTTGCCAGAGATCCTGACTCTGCTCCCTCCTGCTGCCTCCTCATGTAGGGATTTGTGTTCCTCCTCTGCTTTCAGTGCTCCCATAGTAGAAACACTTGGCAAATCTGATATTTTATGGCTCTACATGAATGCTGAGCATCACTGATTCCTGCACAAATTGCTCTTAGGGCCTGTCAGGTAAAAGATGATACGTGTGGAAATGCTAATTGCTGGCTGCAGCAGTCTTGTGGCAAATGAGTTTCACCAGCTTCTCTGAGTACTGTAACCTTTCTTTCTTCGTAGAGGGATAAATGGAAATGCCAAGGGTTTGGGTCATCAGAACCCTTTCAAGCGTAATACAGCTTTCAAAACAAACCCCAAACACACAAAAAAAGCCCCAAAAACGTTTGCTTTCCTAGATTTCTGCAGAGACAAAAGAAGATTGTAAAATTCTGGAATTTGACAGTTTTCTGGATTTCGTAGCTTTGGGATGTTTTTCTGTTGGATTCTTGGCATGGGGAGTAGACACTGTTCTGAAACACAAACTTATGTGACACCTTGGGGAGAGGGAAGGAAATCTCTGGAAATCATCACTCACTGTGTAGATTGTCTGCTTCAAAACCTGTCCCGTGTCCCACCTTGACTCTGAGCTGTCGTGGCAGAATGTTTGTGATGTTAAACTGCATTTTTGCATAGACTGAATCTATGACTCTGTGATTTTCTTAGACACTATTTCCTGTTGATGTGCATCATTCTTCTTCCCTGAAATCTCCCTCTGTATTTTTCCCTTGTTCCTGTGGTTCCTCAGCTGACACAGAAGATGTGTGCATTGTGGAGAGGCTCTTCTCCAGTAGTCTGGTGGCCATAGTTAGCCTTAAAGCTCCACGCAAGCTGAAAGTTTGTCACTTTAAGAAGGGGACAGAGATTTGCAACTACAGTTACTCCAACACCATCTTGGCTGTCAAACTCAATAGACAGGTGAGTAGTCGTTTTACCTAGGTGGAAACGTGGCAAAGGGGTTGTGGATCTTATTCTGGCACTTCCTCTGCTGATTGATGTCTCTTCCCTTAGTGACAGAATTGCTGTTTGAAATTCAGTAGTAGTTTTCCAATGTGGCTTTTGTATGGCATCCCAGTACTTGTATTTGGTATTAAGTATTTTTGGTTCTGTGTTTACGTGTTTACTTGGGGAAATACCCTGAGTAAGCTGGGCATGCTTTGAGTGGGAGGTTGGACTAGAGACCTCCTGAGGTCCCTCCCAGTGTGAATCATCCTTTCATCCTAAATGTGAAAGTATGCAAGACTGACATTTTCTCTTCAGGCCAAAATTTAAAGTTATCTATTAAATTGTTGTGGTTTTAAGTGCTGTTTGCTGAATTCCTCTCAAAAAATAAAATCTAAAAAATGTCACACAAATGGTGAATTTTTTTTAAGCACCTGGAAGCATAGTTTGCTGTGTGACTAAATCATTAGTGGGCTCTTCAGCAAGTACAGACTTCTCTGCCTTTAGCCAGTTCATTCAAACTAGAAATAATGGCATCTGGAGGAGAAAATCTTAATGTCTGACTTTGCCCCCAAAAAATGGGTGTGGGAGGAGGGGTTTCCTGTTTAAAATCATGAGAGAAAGAGTGGGTAATTTGATTTCTGGCACAGGGAGTTAGTGTAAAATGAGTAATGTCTAGTTAGTCATCCACATGTAGTCTACGAAGTAAATGAGATGATGAAGAACTTTAAAAAAAAAGCCATTCACAAATGGTTAGGTTACAGGCTTTATGAATGGTAAAAAGTCTTGTCTGTTTTCTCTGTTTAGCAGAAGCAGAAAGTAATTTCCATGATTTCTACATGTAAATTGGTATAGAATGAGAATTAAGTGAGGGTTTCTAGCTTGCTGACTTTAGACTAGTAATGGGAATGTGTTCAGTTTGCACTGGTGGGATTGAGGGAAGTGGGGAGCAGTGGTCAGTTCAAGTGACCACCTGCAGTGTTTGCGTCAAGAGCTGAATCTTGTGTATCTTCTGTCAGACTTTACTTCTCCCCATCAGGTGGGTACAGCCTCTTCTCTATTGGGAGGTACCTGCTGCATTTTGGGATAGAATTCTTTTAGGATTGATAAATCCATATGAACTCCATTACCATGTCACCATTTTGTCCTCTTTCCCTTTTCTAGAGGCTGATAGTATGTCTGGAAGAGTCTCTTTATATACACAACATACGAGACATGAAGGTATTACATACAATCAGGGAGACCCCTCCCAATCCTGCAGGTAAATGTGATGGTAGAATCAGCAGAACTCTGAAAAGTGCGTTCTGTGTCAGTCTGTGAGGTTCTCTACAGGGAACTGTGGTGTTGTTAATTCTGCTTTCAAATGCAATACCAAATATGAGTGTTGTCTGAAAGCCTACATGTTTGATTCAGCTGAGAACAAGTGGCAGATTCTGCCCTAAACTGCATCTTTACAGTTATTTGGTCTTCTGGAGTCGATGTGTTGAAATATTAGAAAAAAACAGGAGAGATAAAAACTGGGTTTTGACAGCACTTGGTGTAGTTCAGGACGTTGTCAGGTTAATGCTTTAGGAATCATGGCAGACATGGGAAGTTCTACTGTTTAATGAGTTATTGTAACTCTGTTGGTATTCTTCCTTGTCTGTTTTATGTTAAACAAACTTATGCTGAATAGTTGCATATATTGCAGGTTGACTCTGCGATTACTCATCTTTGTTTCTGTTTCTATTGATAATATGAGTTATTTTTGTGACATTCAAGCACAGAATCAGAAGGTTTTACTGGATAAGTCTTGGAATTTTCCTGTTTCTAATCCTGTTTCTGCATCCCTTCTAGGGTTGTGTGCTTTATCAATAAACAATGATAATTGCTACCTGGCCTATCCAGGAAGTGCAACTATTGGAGAAGTACAAGTCTTTGACACCATCAATCTGGTAAGAATCTTTGAATGCTGTTTCCACCTCTAAAGATGCAGGTTTTGAAAATTACTTAACTTGCTCATAGAGGAATTACTGGGCACGTAGGTTTCTGTGCAGCAGTTTGCAGCATGTCTTGCTTCACAGAATGTCAGCAAAGAAAATACAAGTGCTAATACTATATTTGGTTGAGTAGAATTGGGCAAATGTGTGGAACCAAGTAATTTCTATTTGAATTGTCTTCCTGCTGCTTGTACTCTCTATGTATATGCTTCACTGATAATTTTATGTACTTAGTTACTGAAGAAAAAATTGAAGCTGTTGTCCAGAAATTAAGACCCATATTTGCCTTGAATGTGCTTAAATATGCAGTCACATGTAGCTTTTAACCTGTACTGTTCTAAGGTTCTGTTTTATTGATTCACTGCAGAGAGCTGCCAATATGATCCCAGCTCATGATAGTCCCTTGGCTGCTTTGGCATTTGATGCAAGTGGTACTAAACTTGCCACAGCCTCAGAAAAGGTAAGGGAGCTTTTGATTGCCTTGTTAACAGTGATAAAAATCAAATTTGTCGTTAAGTATTTTGAGTGTGCACAGTTCCTTGTGCAAGTGCCAGAAACGAAGGCTTACAGTTAAAATGGGAAATCTAAGTTAAGATCTGTTAATGATATTTGACACAATTTCCATGCTGTGAAAAGTTGGATAATAAGGTTATTTAAATAAAACATTTTAATTTGGCTGTAATTAGGGCAGTCCTCTGAGTGGTTCTCCCTTTAGTGCAAGATACTTACTAGAAATTAGTTGTCTTATTTTGATGCTGTCTTCCTAATGAAAACAAGACAGTTAAAATCCAGATAGAGAGAAGTGCCTCGCTAGTCTTTGGTGTGTGATGACAAATTGTTCATGTAATGTGTGTAAATTAGAGAGTCTGAAGCCTCTGCTCTTTGAGTAATAAGCTCAGACTATAAAGGTATAACTGATTGCATCTGATAAAGGCACAGAGATATCCAAGTGACTGCACTCGTGGTACTTGCCTAGTGTGCTGGTTTTCATGATCAAATATGATAAGAAGGGCTGGTTTTGATGCACAGCTTGTTCTCTGCGTTAGTAGCTCCCACCTCTTGTTTCTGTGCTCTTCAAACACATCCTACAAACAAGCTCCATAAATACTTCATGTAGTATCTGGGCTGCATCACAGCAATGAGTTAACAGCAAAGTGGTTTGCTGCTTCTAGTTGTACTCTGCTCACTAGAGCTAGTACACAATGAATGAGCTTGAAATGAAAAAATGATCTATTGATGTTTTTTTCTTTGCAGGGGACAGTAATAAGAGTGTTTTCCATTCCAGAGGGACAGAAACTCTTTGAATTCCGAAGGGGAGTGAAGAGGTAAAGTTCAGCTGGGTTAATTACCTGGCTCATTCCTTATGGTTGATTTCCAGTATGTTCAGCAATTGAGCTGGCATCCTGATTTTTTTGCCTGTTTTCATCTTCATTCATCCCTGCATGTATGCTTATAACAGTTTCAGCTTGAATGTTTTCCAATTTCCTTCCTTTGGACTTGACTATTCTACAAATCAATCCTGTCAGAATTGTACTCCCTCTTGCCTTTTAAAAATTTATTGGTGAGGGAACTTGTTTAAAGTGGGTCACCTTTTGTAGGATATATTGTATCCTTATGGAAATTGGAGGCAGTACATCTAATATTCTTACTCTCTTCTAAATCCTTCTAATGCTGTGGCCATTGATAGCTATTGTGAAATGGTGCTGTGGTTTGTGGTAGCAGTAACTCTGTGGTTCTACTGTGCTTTATACAGGGTAAGACTGAGTTCAGATTGCTACTAATTGATCCCATATGTGGTAAACATTAGAGCTGAACATCATTAGTCTTAAGCTTGAATAGCTTCAAGAAATTATCAAAGAATTCCGAATGCTTATTATTGAAGGGTTTTTTTCTTACTTGCAAAGTAGTGGTGACTTTAGAAGTCTTCTTAACCAAGCCAAATAGTTTGACTTGCTTGTTTTTCTTCTCTTTTTTCTTTTTTCCCAGGTGTGTGAGCATCTGTTCATTGGCTTTCAGCATGGATGGCATGTTTCTGTCTGCATCCAGTAACACGGAGACGGTGCATATCTTCAAACTTGAGACTGTGAAAGAAAAGTAGGTTTCAAAGGTGCCTTAGATTTTTTCAAGGAAAAGGATTAAAAGTTGACTGTACTCAACAGAATGAGTTCTCAAAAGTGTGGACAGACTTCTTTTGAACTTTTACTGTAAAGGGCATAAGAAGTCACTTATGAATCAGCAACTGCAGCTGAGCTGTGTACTGTTCTCCCACTGAGTAGAAAAGGTGTTTTTCTGCCAAAGAGAACTTGGCCATCCTTCACAGGGGAGTGTGGAGCAGTTTTAACATTTTCAGTTACATTTATTTCACCTCCTCTGACATCCATATGGGAAGAGCTATCTCAGTAATGCCTTCCAGCTGCATATACAGGGCTTTAAAAGGTACCAAGTTGTAAAGTGTTCGTATTTATGATTTGAGAGGACAGTCTTAATTCCATTTCAGTGGAAGTTATTGGAAACAATGATTTGCTTAGTGATAAACAGATTAATAAAATCCTGAAGCATAGTGCTTTCCCGTAGATTCTGCTCTTGTATAATGAATGTTATAAAATGCAGTCTTATATGCAGAAGTATCAGTTTACCATGCTTAAATAACAGGCTGAGGGTATTGGAGGACACGTTTTGTCCTGTAGTATAAATGGAGGGTGTTAGTTATTTCTGAAGAGAAACAGCTGCTTAATATCTTTTAAAATAAAATGTTTTCAAGTGTTTACACACTTTTCTCTCTAAGGTGAAGGCAAAGTGGGTAACTTTTCTCTTCTGACTTACAGACCTCAGGAAGAGCCTACAACCTGGACAGGTTACTTTGGAAAAGTGCTGATGGCCTCAACGAGCTATCTGCCCTCTCAAGTAACAGAGATGTTCAACCAGGGTAGAGCCTTTGCTACAGTCCGTCTGCCCTTCTGTGGGCACAAAAACATCTGTGCACTTGCCACGTGAGTACAGACATGGAACCTGCACTCCTCACCCTGCTGGGCTGTTTGGGCTCTGGAGAAGCTGCCACCATAAAACACAGCTTCACCTGCAGCAGAGCAGTGGGTCACCTGCGATCGTTCCAGTTTAAGAGCAACATGGCAGAGCTAGCACCTCTCAGTCCTGTGAGAGAAGGAGGAAAGGACATAATATTTGGATAGGAATAGCCCATTTCTAAGTGTTGTTTAAAGATGTCTTTTAATTTTGAAGCAAGAATATTGAGAACAGACCCGTGGGCTTTTGTGGCATTTGTTTCCATTAGTGCTATGGGGAGTGATGGTATATGTTGTTAGTGAATTGCAAAATTAGGCAATCCAGCCTAACCATTAAAGAAGTCTTTGAAAGCAAGTTCATATAACTCTTGTCTCTAAAACAGCGTAGCATTCATTAAAGTTAATTTTGAGGACTAAATCTAATCTTTTATTCTGTCTTCCTCAAAGGCAGGTCCCATTTGGCACAGTTACCAAAGTAATAAGCTGAGCAGTAGTAAACTTACTTTGTGGGGATTTTATAGTTTTTATGCTAAATTGACTTCATGTCTGTACTCTTCACTCCTCTGATCTCAAAGCACCCTTTAAGCAGTAATTAAGCTTTGTAACATTTCTCAAATAAGTAAATCCTTCCCGTTAGAATATTTGTCTCTGGAGTTGCACAAAGCTTGATAACAGGATGGTAACTCCTGAATCTGTTTTACTGAGTTATATGTAATTGCTTGATTTCTGTGGCATCCTGTTAGCCCCAAAATGTGGTTATGCTATAAATCTTTTACACTCAGTTCTTTCCTGGGTGCTCTAGCTGTTAACAGCATTCCCTGTCCAGGAGCGAAAGTGTGGAAAATAATGCCTTAAAGTCATAGAATGGTTTAGGTTGGAAAAACACTCTGAGATCAAGCCTAACCATTAAATCATGGGAAGGGAGGAGAGCATGCTTTCTTATGTCATTTAAGAATATTTTATATAATAATCTGTTATTTAATAACTTCTGCTCTAAACCCTTGTAGAATCCAGAAGATCCCTCGTTTGCTGGTGGGAGCTGCTGATGGGTATCTCTACATGTACAACTTAGACCCCCAGGAAGGAGGCGAGTGCACACTAATGAAACAGCACAAGTAAGTCCACGTTAGCTGAGAACTGTCGTATTTTATTTCCTCTCAAAATCCAGTTTCTTCTCAAACTTAGTTCTGTTCTGAAAAAGTCTAACTTAGAAAAGCTCATTTCTTCCAGCTAATCTTTTTCCAGACCTCTGACACAAATGAGTAACTTCAGAATCCCCCTGAGCCTTCCTTCCAGGTATCCCCTACACCAAGCACCGCTTTACCAGCAGAAACTAAACCCTGTCCCAGTGCAGGGGGGGATCAATCGCTGTTCTCTCTGTGCTCCTGTTTCCTCTTGGCACTTTGAGTTGAGTTACTTAAACAAGAATTTGAAACGTGTGACACCGTCCTCTTCATCAATAAATGAAGTGGTTACAAACATGAGAAAGATCTTACTCTGACATCACAGAGGGGAAACTGGCCTATGAAATTATCCCTGTTCTCTCTCTGCTGGTGTCCTTATTAATCTTCCTTGCATATAGGCCAGCAGCTGGTGTTCTGTAATAGTACTGTAGAACACTTAAGAAATAGGACAAGGCAGTTTTTCAATAAGGGTTGGCAGGAAAAGATAGAGTAATACAGTCAAATTACTTGATCAATCATAGAATTAAAGATAATAACTCATGATGATAATTCAGGTTTGCAGCTTTGATCAGCCTACAGTTATGGTCAAAAATCATACATTTATCTGAACGTTTGAAGGCATGACCTCTGGTTAGAGATGAAGTGAAGCCTCATAGAGGGAAGCTTTTACCAAGTTGTTAATCTTTGAAATGCTCTAATACTTTCTCTAGAGGGCTTTCTAGTATCTGTGTAAGAAGCAACTGCTTCTGTGGTGACTGAGCTCAAGATAACCTACAATATTGCTGATGGGAATGGGATTTTTTAATCATGCAGTCTTGTTTTGAGGCTTCTTTTCCTACTATGAGCTATTAGGATTTAGCTCCTGATGCTGTGTCAGAGGCAGACATGATGCTGATGAGTCTTCAGAGAAATACCAGGTGTTGTCAGGTGCTTTCTAGCCAGGCCTCTGGAATAGAGGGACCAAGTTCCTCCTGTTGCATTTCTATATACATTATTCTTGCACACCAGATGAAATATTTTGCTGTAGCTGCCAGCTCAAGCTGTCTTGTGCCCAGGCAGATCACCTCTCCAGCTAACCCCTCTCTTCCTGGCAGGCTCGATGGCAGCATGGAGCCCGCCAACGAAATTCTGGAGTCTGCATCCCACGACCGGCCGTTGGTAGCGCAGACGTACAGTGCTGCTGTGACTAAAGGTACATATGTGCCTTCCTCACCCAGCAGGCATGGTAAGGAGAAGGCTGGGAATGGGGCAGGGAGCACCTCTGCCTGTTGCTTCCTTCTAGATGGCTGCGTGAGCTGGTCCACGTCCGCACCGAGCTTTGCGTAACCGCGCGTGTGAGGTGGAGCCTTGGTGAGCAGTAGGAAAAGAGCACTCGTGGTGTGCAGTAGCTTGCTGTAGATGGATCACTTGTCTTTGCTGCTTTCTGGGTAGAATTTTGTCTTGAGTTGTGGTTGATGGCTGTAGTGATAGCTTCAGTACTTGCCACATGGTTCTTGAGGCAGTTCTGCACCCAGACCTTGTGCAAAGCATCTGAATTATAGCCCTGCTCCCTTTTTTAAAAAATCTTTACAAAAGGTTGATAAATGCTGCTGTGGTTCCTTTATGGGAACAGCGACCTTTTAGCCTGATTCACTGCTCTGATAAATCAAGAGGATGAGAACTTGGTTAATGCTGCAGCTCTCCAAGTCAATGGAGCTTTTGCCATGTCTGGCACCCAGGTTAGTGTCTCGCTGCAAAGGGAGGGCAGTCAGCACATACCAAAGTCTGTACTGCACTGCATCAGTGGACACTGAAAACACCAGCCTGCCTAAAGCTCTAGTATGCATTGCACACACACAGGAGTTTAATTTTGATCATGAACTGCTCTTGGCTTGGAGAAACACAGTCATGAAACAGAGTCATGATAAAAACAAACATAGGGTGGCAGTGAAACTATTTCAAGTAATGCCTAGTACTTCAGCTCTACTCATTCACTCTGGATCCAAACCTTAATTTGTTGCTGCTGATTCCCCAACTCCTTGTTCCTTTCTCTCCAGCCTACACGGATGACCTGGGTGCTGTGGGTGGAGCTTGCCTGGAAGATGAAACCAACTCACTTAGATTGGACGAAGACAGTGAGCATCCCCCCATGATCCTTCGGACAGACTAAACTTGGACCTGTGAACTCACTCCTGAAGCAGAGAACACTGGCTTGATGTTTCTTGAGGAATCTCGTGTTATGCTGCTATGAACTTTGACATGAGTTGGGAGAGAGGATGACAGACTCTTACAGTTTTAAGTCGTAGCTGTAGTTCTAATTCTATACAATTGGAAAAATATATGGTTTTCAACTCAGTGGCTTTTAATCTTGCTTATCTATTTTAGCTGTGTTTATTTTTTTTGTTGCCAAAACCTGCTGTTTGTGCAGCCCTCAGAGCCTACTTAGCTTTGCATGCATTCATGTGCCAAGCAAGCATAGGAGGGGGAGAGAGAGAGAGAAGCCACTTTATAACAAACTCAAGTTTGTATTTTTTTTATATATGTATATAATATTTAGCCTATATAAGGAAGGAGTAGAGAAGTGGTTCTGGAAGCTGAGACTAGTTCTGCACTGACAAAGGTCCAAATGGTTTCCTGTGCATGGGCTTGCAGGCATACCTAGTGACTGACATGCAACCTTTCAAATGCAATGGCCTGGTTTTTTTTGGGTTCTCCCTTCCCTTTCCTGGACCATTTTGTTAATTAAAATTCCTTCTGAATGTTGTGTATTTGTGGGACTGTTCTGTTTGTTGGGATGGAAAACTGGAAGTGTTTCCCTGCGTAAGGATATAGAATATAGAAAGTGCCTTTACAGGGAAGGAAAGGAATTGCTGCAGGAAGAAGAGCTAGAATGAGGGAAGGACTGTTAGAGGATCTTGTCTGTACACCTTTGGTACTTGGGTGTCTGTAGCCTGTGGTGGCTGATAAGCTTGTGGGTTTTTGAGAAAAGGCTTGGAAAGCACTTTCTTTCTTTCCTGTAGATTGTCCTGTTTTCTTGGCAGAGTAGCAATAACCTTTTTTTATACCTTTTTAAATTATCCAAAGCAAGGATTCTGTCAGGCTGGAGGGAAGTCCCTGTGTAGAGTTTGGCAGCCCCACTCTATAAACAGCCTTAAGGTTTCCTGCTAGAAGGCTCTCAATTCCTGCTTCTTCTCAGTCTGGGGCTGAGTGAGTATACTGCTCTAATAGTGAAAGTTCTTGATTTTTTTTCAGATATTGATGTAAATATAAATGATTTTGAAAATTTAATTTACTTCTGGGTTCCCTACTGCTACAATGCTTTTCTTTCTGTTTTTTTTCCCCATTCCCCTTCTCATCAGAGTACCTCTTATAGATACACTCAAGGACTGGTAGTTTCTTTGGCAGTTTTGGAATAAATCCTTAACTGCCCTGGCACTGACTAGGGCTTTCCAAGGCTGAGCAGTGCTGCAGACTATTTTTAGGGTTGTGATGTGCCTTCTCTTAAGTCTTGGATAACAGTTATTGAGCAAGTGATTAGTGAAGTACTTGGTGAGTGTTACTTCCCTTTGCCAAAACGAGCCTGCTTTGCCTTCTGTGTAGCAATGTGGGTTGCTTCCTTTCCCTCTACTGACTGCTTGCAAGGAAGTAAATATAAAGAGAGGCAAGGAAATTGCAGATCTGGAGAGGAGGACAGAGGCTGAGTGCTCCAGCTATGTGTGAAGTCCCTAGCACAATTAGGCAGTGATGTTCTTTTAGGATTCAGTACCATGAAGAAATCTTCCCTGGAGCAGTAGCAGGCAGTGGGCTCTGTCCCCAAAGCCCTGTGTGGGCAGATGGGCTTCCCCTGCCTCTACAAGTACAAAGAAGGTGGCAGCCCCTGCCAGGAGGGCTCTGTCAGGGAGGCTGCTGTGAGTCCATGTCAGTGGAAGGTGTTTGCACACAAGTGTGTGTGGGAGAGAAGGGATCAGGCTTGTTTATTCACTGCAAACCCTTCACTGTCCTAAGTAGTTGGTTGGAGTGGCTTGTGGTGTCCTCTCCAGAAGCCAGCACATTGACAGCAAACCCCTGAGTCATGCTGAAATCTCACTTAATCTCTTGACTTTAAGGTCTGGCTGACAACTCAATTCCATGGTCTGCAGTTATTTATTTATATTCTGCTTTACTGCTCTCAGCTTTGCTGTGATGTTCCAAGCTGCAGAGTGAAATACAAGTCTTGAAGTAAATACAAGCTCAGTGAGCTTTGCTGGCAAACTGAACCACCCAGGAGATGTCTGCTCATTCCAGACTAAAGCTGGTTAACATTCCTGATAACATCCTTGGAGGTTTGGCCTAGACTCCACAAGCACAGTTAACAGTAAACATGCACCAGCAACACAGGTCTGCTAAGCACACAAGTTTTACAACTCTTGAGTGTGGCAAAGGCCATGTTGCACCCCTAAATGTAATTACTAACTTTACTGTTAAAAATGGAGATCACTTACTGTACTAATTTTATTCCCTTCCTAATTTTCATACCTTGTTTTCCACAGGTGAGTAGGAGATCCCATGTTCACTGTATTTGTGTCTTCCATATGCTGTAGTGTGTTCCTGCTCCTGAGCCACACACTGTGGAATTGCTGTGCCCTACTTGGTTCACTCTTAAATAGAAGCTGAAAGCCAGTTAAAAGTATCTTCTTGCTGTTGTAACTGGGAAAATCTTTTTGTAGAGCAAAAATATTAATGTTCTGAGGTTAGTGACCAGCTAGTAGGGTGGAGCAGGTCATTTCTGGTCCCCACTGGCTGTGTATTTAAGAGTGATGTCAGTAGTTTGTTAATTGCATGAGGATATAAACTTTTTCTCAGATACAACATGACTGATGTAATTTCCCTGTGATGGCCTTAGGCCCTCAGTAACCACCTCGTTGTGGTGTGCTACCAAAGTTAGAAGCCTTTCAGGTTGGGGGTTTATCCCAGTGACACAAAGATGTATTTCTATTTTTTTTTTCTTTAATCATAACTAGAAATGCTGTTTGCAGCTGCATCCTCGCCTGAGTGTGGAGCATGTGATTGCACTGTTGTTCTCTGTGAATCAGGTGGTGTCTAAACATTTCTGTTCTGATGCTCTGACAGACCCAGGGTAAGCCAAGGAGGCTAGAGCCCTGTGCTGTGGCCACAGTCCTGGTCACAGGATATGGGAACACCTGTGCAGTCCCTCTCAGTTTAGACTGACCTTCCTTGTGGAAGGACAGTGTTTGTTCTGTACAGCCTGTCTCTCTCCGTATGGGCTGCACTTCTTGATAGCTTTTGACTCAGTGGAGGATTGAGGCAGAGAACTGAAACAACCAAAGCTGGAGAAGGGGGAACACTGAAAAACTTGGAATCCTAAACTCAGGTCTTAGCTTGCAGTGGGATCAGTTCCCAGTGAGTGCCATAGGGAAGGAGCTGTTTCTCTTGATGTGCAAATGGGCAGCGATACAGCCTGCTCAGCTGCTGTCTCGACATCTGTCTGTTTACTCTGTATTTCAAGTTCTGAGGCAGAAAGCTTTTATCTGCCCTGCTCTCTTCTTATGTCACTGTTTCCAAAATACAAGTGATAGATAGGAATCTAGCAGTTAAAAGGCAGGGCCTGGCAGAGGAGGAGGAAGTAGGAAGCATCAAGAGGTTGGTAAAAGCTGTTTGTTCTGATGCCCTGTTGAACAAGGCATTGGCACAAGTGCTCCCTCTGGGATCAGGTGTGTGCTTGTACCTTGCTGCTCTGGGTCCTGCACGGCGAGTTTCTTGGCTGTGTTTTGCAGAGGTGGTGGCTTTTCAAGTCTGCCTGAATGCACATACTGAGAAAACCTTGAATGCAGTGACAGGTGTCTGCACAGAGGGAACTTGGTCTGACCTGTGTGGAAAAGTGAAAAGGGAGGAGTGAGCAGAGGAGCCCCGGGCTGGGTAAGCGCCGAGCCTGAGCACAGCACTCTCTGTTACATCCCATGCTGTGCTTTCTTGGCTCCAAAAATGGCATTAGCACCAACCAGCATGCAGTAGGACAGTAGAATTTCTTTCCCTGTGGGTTGCTGAGCTGTTCAGTATCCCACTGGTGTGTGCAGATGCTCCGCTGCTGTTTGCAGAGCGACAGGAGTCTTTGTCCAAAGCGTTGGTGGGGATTAATCACTGCGGAGGTTTGAGAAGTTTCATTCTGTGCTCCAGCTGTCCTGGCTAACAGTTAACTTTATTTAACCTGTTAATATCTGAGAGCAAGGCCCAAGTGTCTTCTCCACATGTGGAGAGCAGGCCTTTCTTTTCCTGGAATCTGCTGGCCTGTGGAAGGCTTGCAATGAAGAAAGCATGGCTCTGACTGTAAATAAATCCTTTCAGATTCCAGTTGTACAACCAAAGGAATTCAGCAAATTCCTATTTTTTTAATCATGACTTGCCTTCATTTTAATGCTCTTCTGACTGGCAAATCTCATCTTACACTGCTTTGAAAATAACGGGCAAGAAGTTGTAATTCTGGCTTGCAAACAGCTGCCGTTGTGCTCCTTACAGGTGTCAGTGCTGTGGCTTTGGCCATGCGGCCGCAGGGACCCTGCATGTGTCCGACTCAGGAGTGGGGAACTCTCCCCAAACCTGGAGCTCTGGGTTTCTGTGGGGCCTTGACTCAGCCCTAGGTCTGCCTGGATCTATTTGCTCTTGCATTTGCTTCCTTACCTGGAGAAAACCCTGCATCCTGCAGTGCTCACTGACTGTTTGGTATCTGTGTCGATAAGTGGAAAAATCTGTCTAACATTCCACCTCACCAAGTGTCTGGCTCTCACTGCTAGCCCGTCGCTCTTTGTAATTTTATAACTGCCTAAGAAATTAAATCTGTGTTGTGATAAGTATTCTGTGTCTTCTTCCTTTTGTTTGCTACTTGGACCTGGGGCCGGATAAGATCAGGTTAGGGCTACATAGCCCAAACCAAAACAGCAGCAGTTATGAGCCCTCAGTCTCAGCTGTGATTTGTAGCTGCTCTCCACAGACACTGTCAGCTTGGGCTTTGCAGGGACTGGGAAAGGACAAACTGAGTTTTTCCTGGCACATTTTGCTTGCAAATGTAATTTTCCCTTTTGTTCCTCCTTAAAGCTGCTCTTCCCAGGACTTGCTTTTGTGTATTTTTCTCATGCTGCTCAGGTGAGTTTGATAAGTGCCTTTATTCCTTTTTTTTTCCATGGCATGCATCTCAAGCAGTGCTTTCATACCCAGCCCACTCCCTGTGCTGTCGCTCTGGGCTTGTTGCTTCTCGCATTCAAGCCCTGGAGGAAGATGTGGAGCGAGGCAGCTGCTGCTCCTGTATCCTTCGTCCTGCAAAGCAGCGACGAGAGCTTTGATCGGGGTGGACAAGAGGAGCAAAAGCCTTTCTGCTCTTGCTGGCAGTGTTGGAGCACGCGAGGACGAGATGAGGGTGAGGCTCTCCCTGTTCTCCTGCGTGGCTGTTTCATGCCGAGGAGCTGCAGGCGCCACCTCCCCTGATCCAGCTCTGGAGGGCAATGCTGCCCTGTCGCTGCCGCTTTGTGCCTCCCTTTGCTCCGGGCAAAATCGGCTCTGCTAGCTCAGATGTGTCTCTAAACTGCTCACTCGGCTGCTGGTGATGTTTCCCTGTCTCCTGCCTGGAGCAAACTGAAGATCTGAGGTGGATTCAGGCAGTGGCAGTGACTTCCATCTGCTGTGGTGACGCCAACTCCTCTGTCCCCTGTGTCCCGGGGGGGACATCCAGAGCCACTGCTGCTTTGGGAGGTCCAACAGCCCCTCTGCTTCTGCCCTAGGGGAGCAAAGCAGAATATTCTCCAGTAAGCAGGGGGAAAATTGCAAACAGTGGGTCATACCCAGCCCTGAAACAGGCAGCTGTGGTTGCCTTCAAGACAGCAGTTTCACACCTGTCTGCTGGTACTGGGTTTGGCCCACTGAGCATGAGTTTCCAGGGAAGGGGCTGAGCAATCCCATGTCCAATTATTTATCTTACTACAAGGGTAAACATGGACTTGTGCCTCTGTTCCTTCTTGCTTTCTCCTGGTGCTGAGTAGGGTTTTGGGTTTAGCTGTGATGATCTGCCCAGTGGTCAGGTCCTGACACCCTTCACTACACAGGACTTGAGTCCGAGGTGAAGCAACTGAGCAGGCTCAGCTGCTGTCTCGACATCATCCCCAGTCCTGGTGTGAACCAGCCCCAGTCCTGGTGTGAACAGCTCCCCTTGGGCTGTGGCTGAGCTGATCACACTGCTGGGAGCAAAGGAAGGAGTGAGACACCAGCAGAGCAGCTCACACTGCCCCTGGCCTGGCTGGTTTGCAAGGTGGGTGCAGCATCACTCACTTTTAGAGCCACTGAGCAGAAAGGAGGTGCTGAGGCAGTGCTGGGGCCAGAGGTGAGCACCAGCAGCACTCTGATCCTGCCCAGGCTTGGGAGCAGCTTGTCCCTCTCTGCAGCAGCCACACTCAGCTGGTCCCTGAGCATTCACCTCTCCTGTGCCACATCCAACCCACAGAGCCTCAGACAGCCCCTTGGCAGAGGCTTTTTTGGCTAATTAATGATGAACTATGAGCTAATGAGGGCATTGTGCCCAGCTTGCTGGAGCTGAGGACAGCTGATGCTGGCTTCTCCAGCACTGGATTGTCTTGGGCTGGGGATTTTAGCAGAGAATTTTACTAAGTTACAGGTCATAATAAAGGATTTGGGGAGATTGCTGGGTCTGGGTAAGTCCATAAAGTAAGCTAGAGGGTTTTGGCAGTATTTTGATATTTTGGATGCTGTTTTGCAGGGACAAGGGAGAGACTCATTCCTCCACAAGTCCAGAGCTGGGGAGCACCAAGTGATGCAGGATGCACTTTGTCCACCTGATCAGATCCACCTTGGCCACACGGTGGGTACAGAGTCACTTCTGGGTGCCAGCCTGGTATGTAACTTCTCAGCATCTCCCTTGTCACTGCTGTCCCCTCCTCCCTGCTTGAGGGAGGCTGGTGACACCATCAGCCACTGCTCCTCAGCAGCTCCAGATGGGGGCTGATAATTTGTTTTATCTATGGAGAGATGGGCTAGCAGGCTGGGCCTGTGGCTGGTGAAGGGAAGGCTCCTAGGGGCCAGCACTGGGGGCTGTGCTCTGCTGTTGTGCAGCTGCTGGGTGGAGGTGCAGGGGGCTGGGGCCACAGAGTGTCCCTGTCCCTTCCTTGGGACCATCCCAGCCTTCTGTCCCAGAGCATCCATGTTCTTTATTCCCCTCTCTGGTACCATCCCAATCTTCTTTTCCTGGAACATCTGTGTTCTTTCCTTCTCGACATCATCCCCAGTCCGCTCTTCCCTGGGAGTATCCCTGCACGTTCCCTAGCAGCATCCCAGTCTTTCCCCCCATAACCTCCCTGCTCTTTTCCTGGCAGCATCCCAACCTTTTCCCCTTGGTGCATCCACGTTCACTCCCACAACATCCCTCCTCCATCCTTCAGCAGCTCTCTGCAGCTCCTTCTGTGCATGCTGAGGGCATCTGCCTTCCCCTCGTGCTCCTTGACCCGGAGCAAAGCATGAGAGGGGGAAGAAAACACTGATCTGTGTTTGCCTTCACCCGAGCCAAAGCTGCTGGGGGAGGCAGAGGTTGCTTGGCTGCTGTGTGTGCCACAAGCTCCTGCCTGGGGCTGGACCCAGCCACGCTGGGGTGAGGCCACTGTGGTGGCTCTGGCTCTGGTGTGTAGCTGTGCCACTGCTCTGCTGTGTTTTCCTGAGCAAATAATGCTCCAGCTTTTGGAACTGGGCCCAAAAATTGAGCTCTGGCAGGGGAGAGCAAAGCTCTGGGCTTCACCTGGCCCCACAACCTCTGCTGTGGGCTGAAGCCTGGAGCAGGGCTGGTGTGAAGGGAAATACAGAGATACAGAGCCCGGGCTGTGTCCCCTCCCTCTGCACCCGGGGCACAGGGCTCTGCTCCGAGTGTCCCCTGAGGGCACAGGGCTCCGCTCCGAGTGTCCCCTGAGGGCACAGGGCTCCGCCCCGGGTGTCCCCTGAGGGCACAGGGCTCCGCTCCGAGTGTCCCCCGAGGGCACAGGACTCCGCCCCGAGTGTCCCCTTAGGGCACAGGGCTCCGCCCCGAGTGTCCCCCGAGGGCACAGGGCTCCGCCCCGAGTGTCCCCTGAGGGCACGGGGCTCCGCCCCGAGTGTCCCCTGAGGGCACGGGGCTCCGCCCCGAGTGTCCCCTGAGGGCACGGGGCTCCGCCCCGAGTGTCCCCTGAGGGCACAGGGCTCTGCTCCGGGTGTCCCCCGAGGGCACAGGGCTCCGCCCCGGGTGTCCCCCGAGGGCACAGGGCTCCGCCCCGAGTGTCCCCTTGAGGGCACAGGGCTCTGCCTCGAGTGTCCCCTGAGGGCACAGGGCTCCGCTCCGAGTGTCCCCTGAGGGCACAGGGCTCTGCCCCGAGTGTCCCCTGAGGGCACAGGGCTCTGCTCCGGGTGTCCCCTGAGGGCACAGGGCTCTGCCCCGAGTGTCCCCTGAGGGCACAGGGCTCTGCTCTGGGTGTCCCCTGAGGACCCCCCTGCTCCCTGTGGGCACCAAGCACAGTGAAATCGTGCAGAGCATCTCTCCTCTCCTTACCCGAAAACAATTTTGGAAATGAAAGCCCGGAGACAGAGCCAGGGCCGTTATCTCTCCCCTTTTCACCGTTTCAGGTAGGAAACAGCCTTTCATCCCTCCCAGGGTGAAAAGCAATTTGCATTTCAAGAGGTCGGGACGAAGCTTTTCCTCTTTACCATCCGAAATTCGTTATTCAAAGTCTATTTGGAAACAAAACAACACATGCACGGGAAGATGGCCTCTGCAGGCTCAAATTAACTGCTCCTGTCATCCCTGATTTCCCTGGCTGCTGCTGCTGGAGGATGCGGGATGCAGGAGGAGGCACAGGCACGGCTGGAGACGTGAGTGGGGCAAACCCCTGAGCTCCTCGGTATGGCTGGAGCTGCTCCGGGGCTCGGGGGTCTCCCTTGGGAACTGGGGGGGCTTTGAACCCTCCTGCCCTGCACAAGCTCGGCTTAGACAGGTCAGCTCCCTGAGGATAGCTCCAGAGCCAGCCCTGCCAGCCCTGCTCCCTTCCAGCTCCCACCCTCGCCTGCGCTGGGACCTCAGCCTGGCTCCCACACCCCAACCCTGCCTCAGAAAAAGCCTCTGGCAGCCCGGAGCCTCGCTGGGCAAGCTGGTGTTTTGTTTTCTCAGCTGCTGCCTCTGCCCTCACTGCTGCCACTTACTGCTATCAGAGTTTGCATTAGCAGGTGCAACGCTGGGATATTCAATTACCTGTAAAGAGCTGCGGACACACAAGACATTGCTGGAGGCATCAAGGCTGTTGGGTTTAGGGTTTTTTTTCCTTGTTTTCAGGTGCTTTGTTTTGGTTTTTACCTCGCATTCAAAGGAGACGTGAGGATGGGTAAAGTGGCATTGAATAAAAAACGTAAGTAAAAAGTGGAATAAAGAGAAGGAGAAATAAATAAATAAATAATCCTGTTTATTAAATGAAACAGCTGGGTAGGAAAAAAAATGATCTCCGGGAAGAAAGCAGCTCCCTGGGCTATTTTTAGCTCTTTTGTTTTTCTCCCCCCCTTTCCACCCCCAGCCTCCTTGCACAGTCTGAAGGTTTGGTGCATGTCAATCCTGCTGTTCTCCCTCACCTCCTGAGTGCCAGGTGATGTGCTCTTTTCTTATTTTCTTTTCTTTTTTTTTTTTCTCCTCCTTTTTTTGCATCTTATTTATAGCCCGGAGCTGGGGGGAAGGGCAGCAGCATCGGAGGCCGTGCAGGCATCGCCCTCGGTCCTGCCTGGGGAAAGGAGGGGACAGCAGGGCTGAGCCCCCCCTGCAGCATCCGGGCTGGACACGGGCCCTGCTCTGCTCCTCGGCAGCTTCAGCGCCCGAAATTCCCTTTGCCTGGACCTTGGGGGGCTCCCAGCAGCTCCAGAGGGGCCACGTCTGCTGTCTCCTCTCGGCTCTTGCACCAGTGCGGCTGGAGGAGCCCTGGATTTCCATCAAGTCTTTCTCCCTCTAGGCACCATCATTCCTAAACCCATCCTAGCAAAGACCTCCACTACCCCAGGCACTGCAACCTTCCCCTTCCCCACATCTCCCACCACATCTCCGGGATGCTGCTGCTGCCCCAAGGCTCTCCTCTCTCCTCTCTCCCCTCTCCCCTCTCCCCTCTCCTCTCTCCCCTCTCCTCTCCTCCTCCCATCTTTGTGCTTTATGGAAGAAATACATAATTCTTTTATTATTCAATTAGGAATTTAACACACAATCAGGTGATCGCTTTAAGAGGATTTCCTATAAGGCAGGATTTGAATAACGGGGCTATGAGTAATATATTCCCTTAACTGGTTTACTCCTTTATCAGATTTTTTTTTTTCCTTAAGCACTTTAATGCATTTACTCCCCCATTGTCGAACACTTTTCTCCACGCTCTTCCTCCCTCCCCGAGCTTATGCAAATCCCCCGTAAAACGTTTAATGTGTGTCAATAGTGCCCGAATCTCGGCGGCAGCATTAGGCTCCATGCATGCCCCGGCTGATTAAGGGGCTGGTGGGGCCAGCCCGGCTGCCCAAACCCCTTCCAGCCCCCACCGTGGGGCCTCTGCGCTGGGAGCTGCATTTTTCCCGAGAAAAGGCTGGACTGAAAGTAGATTTTCTTCTGCAGGGGCAGCGCCGGGCTGAGCTGTCCGCCGCTGTTTGCTGCCCTGTCGCTCCGAGTTCGGGCTGCCTGCAGGTGTTCCCTGGAAAGGGAGGTGGCTCTGGGTGGGATGTGAGCAGAGGAGGAGGAGGAAGGATGAGAAATAACCCCCGAGCCAGAGTCAGTGTTGGTTTGTGCACACACAATCGAGCCTGGGTGCTCAGGGCGCCTGCTGGAGCCCTGTGGGAACGGCCTGGGCATCACTGGCAGGGAAAACAGGGGTTTTCTCAATTTCTGTGCCACCAAGGCCTGAGGTCCTGTCACCCTCACCACGCTGCCCAGCCTCCCTCGTGCTGTGGTTTGCTTTCCCTGGGATTTGTTTTGGGGGGTTAACAGCCTTGCAGACAAGGGGTGTGATGTACCTGGGGGAGAAGCTGGAGCCTGCCTCGGGGGCTGTACCTGCCTGCCCACCTCGGTGCGAGGAATGTTCACTCTGAAACCCACAGGCAGTGCAGGACACTGGGAAAGGGGAGCCTGGGCAGGAGGGCAGCAGCGATGAAAGGAACAGCAAAAAGGCTTGGCCTGTAATTCCTGCTTTTCCCACTGCCTGAGGGGTTTGTGGCTGCTGGTGAAGCCCTTTGTGAGCACAGCACGGGGGAAACACCCCCTCCAAGGGTGAGTGTCACCATTTTCTCCTTCCAGAGAAAAGCCTCTCAGCCGATGTCTGTAAATAGCCCGGTGATGGGAGCGGGCTGGGCCGGCCCTTCCCGGCCTTGTTTCCTCTACGCCCACCGCTGTCTCCTTTTTTATCCCCTCCTGCCACTCTGCCTGTGCGTGCGGCAATTATGCAAAGTTGCAATCAAGGAGCTGAATTAGGAGCTCATCTTGGATTAATTAGTGATGGATGCAAATCTGTTCCAACAAAGAGGAGCGAGGGGAATGCAAAGGCCATGGGTATCCTCCCAGGGTTTCTCCAGCTCTCCCAGGCTCGTTTGAGGGCAGGAGGGATGCAGAGGAATGCCTTGCAGGAGAACTGGGGCATCCACGTGAAAGAATTTGGTTCTTGGCCTTGGGACAAGGCTTGGGTGCCCCGAAGCTGATGCTCAGCTCAGGCCCTGCATCTCCCCAGAGCTTTTAAACCCAGAGCTTTGGGCTTAGAGCATCTCCTCCCAACCCAGCCTTGCTGCAAAGCTTGGGGAAAAACCAGTTAATCCCTGCGGCCTCCAGCGCTGAGCTCCTGCCAGCACTGGGGATTTCTGTTCGCCTGCAATCGGATTGTGACAAACCCCTGCACTTGCATGGAACAAATTCCCCGGCTGCTCCCCGCTCCTCGCAGGCCCCGGTAATCCCCCGAGTGTGACTCTGGCCAAGAGGCAACAGCCCTGATTAATCCCTGGCTCCCTGTGCAAAGCCACTGCTGCCGAGGATGCTCCTGGTGCTGGCACGACACGCTGGGCCCACGCTGGGAGCAGACCTGGGAAGGAGGCAAAGGATGCAGTGCTGCTGAAGGAGCTTTTCCAAGAGGGGATGGCAGGCTTGAGAGCAGCCTCTTCTTCCCGTGAAGTGGGAAAGATGGATGTGCAGCACCCCCGGGAGCCAGGGGGTGTGGGAAGGGGGGTGCAGATGTTTCATCCCTTTGCCTGTCCCCTCTCAGTGTCACCCACCCCACTGGGCACAGAATAACTGGGGCAGCCTGGCAGGGTGAGCACAGCTTGGTTAAGGAGCTCCTTAACCAAGGGATGGCTCATGGCTGTGCCCACAGGGATGGGGACAGCAGGGACAGCCCCTTCCCATGGTCCACAAGAGTTTCAAGCCTTGGCTTGAGGTTTTTTGTGTGCAGACAACTGAAAGGTCTCTCCTTCCTCTCCCCTCTGCAACAGCAGTGATTAATAAAACCTGACTCGGCTGGAAGGGCAAGGCAAAAACAACAATGCAGGACATTTCTGGAGATCGTCCTAATCCGGCATCTCGGGGCCAAATGAATCAGCAGCTTCTTATTCTGCCAGCAGGATTAGCCAGTGTTCATCCAGGCTCCTGGGAGTGAGGTGAGGCTCTGCACAGCGAGGAGCGAGGTGGCCACGGGGTGTTGGCTGGTTCATGGAGCCAAGCAAATCCCTCCTTGTAATCCTGCAAACACTGCTGGGATGCACCCACTCGTGCTGGGAGCCATGGGACAGCAGGGAGAGGCAGGAGGAGGGAGAATGAACAAATACCTCTAAAAATCTGCAGTGTGGGTGAGGGATGAGGCTGTTGGGTCTGGGATGTGGGGAAAAGCTCCAGGCTGGGGCTGTGTGTGAGGGATGTCCCTCGTGCCACAGGGACCGGGATGCTGGGACCAGGAGCACCATGCCTGGCTGGTTTTCCTGGCTGTTAAAGTGGGTCAAGCAGAAACCCAAGGAGCATCTGAGCTCGCCAACCTTGAGCCAACTGTGTGGAAGCTGAATTATTCAGGGCCAGCTTGAAAAATTGAAGAGCCCAGCAAAACTCCAGGAGAGTGCAGCCCATGGGACCCCCATACCCTTGTCAGGCAGAGGCAGCTCAGCCTGCCTGTGCTCAGGGGGCACCTTGGGCGTTTTGGGAGGGGGGGACAGTGTCGTTTGTGTCCAACACTGCGCTTGGGAGTGGGGAAAGCAGAGAGAAAGCACCACAGAAGTTCACCCCGATGGATTCATCTCCTCATGGTCCTTGTAGCACTCCAAGCTGCAGCAGTTTCCTTGGGTATCCCAGCATGGCTCTGTCACACCTACAGCAGGAGCAGTTGAAAGGGACCCCCTTTGTTCCCCAAAATGGGGATCTCTTGATCATGTGGTTTTAGAGAGGAGGCTAAAACTTGATCTTTGCTCCCAGGTGTTTGGTGGCAGCATCTCCCCGCGGCTTGGAGAACACCACGTGCACTTGGGAGCTGAGATGCTGCTCCCCTCAGCTTGGTTGTCTCTAAAGGACCACCCTGGTTCTATTCCCAGGGCTTTGGAGTGGGGAGAACGGGCTCCTGGGGAATCCCTGTGGTGAGTAATGCTGCCTGGCGAGCGCTGGGAAAAGGCGGCTGCACATATGCTTCAGCTCATCCTGCTCTTTTCATGGAGCACTCTCACTGTCTGGGTGCCAACCAGTGCCAGACACGGCCAGGGAACCCCCACCACGCTCAGCCCCCCTTTTTTTCTTACATTTCCAAGGTTTCTGGAAGAGAGTGATGGAGTCTGGTGTAGAGGAAGGGGATGTACCCCAAGGGGAGTGAGGCGCTTTGAGATTTTACAATGACACTATGAAATCAGAGCTGAACAAACTTGCCAAAGCAAACAGCCCAAGAAATCCCCTTTACACCGGAGGGCCGAGCTGTGCAGGTGCTCAGCTCAGAGGGGAGCAAGGCAGGCCGAGCCCCGGCTCCAGGCCGTGCTTGGCACAGCAGTCAGGTGCACTTTGAGCCAAACTCCAGCTATTTCAGCCAAGGAGAAAAGATGGAAATTTCCACCTGGCCTGTTTTCTTCCCTGTGACGGATCTGCAGGAGACCCTTTCCTCAGCCCCGCTCCCGGCAGAAGGGCTGAGGCAGTACAGGCAGTTCTGTCTCTCATTTCCTCTGGCGGCAGCGGCAGCAGCAGCGCAGCCCCGGCCCCGCACGCTGATTTACACACGGCAGCGTTTATTGACTGCGAGGACATTGTCATTCACAGCCCGGCGCGGTGCAGCCACGGCCTGGAGCAGGGATGGGTCCTCTCCTCCTTCCCACTGCCTCCGTCCTCACACACTCCGGGGGGAGAGCCCAAGGATGGTCCCCAGGGCTCCCACCCAGCTCGCTGGGAGGGGGCACCTGCTGAGTCCCCCTCTGTGCCTTGCTGCTCCTGGAGAAAACCCCATAGCATCAGATCCCTGTGGTGGAGCCCGCAGCCTGCCCCGGAGGGCTGGGGACACCCACGAGGTCCCTGCCTGGGTCACCCACCTTGGGGACGTGTGTCTTCTCCCTGGCTGGATATCCACACTGCCCCGTATTGCTGGCTCCCTTCCTCCTCTGCTTCCATTCCAAGGTTTTGGAGGGGAGCAAGACTCTCTTGGATGTTTCCTCAAAAAGCTGGGGGATTGCTGTGTTCTGTTAACCAGAGCTGTAATCCATCCATCCACCCATCCTGCCACCCATCCTGCCATTCATCTATCCATCCGTCCTGCCATCCATCCACCCATCCATCCTGAATCCATCAGCCTCTCTTAGACAAAACCCTTCGCAGGGCAGGAATGACCCTCTCCCTGAAAAGCTCATACCCTGAATGAAATTACCGGGGCTTTCTTCCTAATTAATCTCTCTTTGCAANCGGCGGGGAGCGGGGGGAAAGGAGGGGAAGCCGCCGATCCGAGCCCCTGCCCGCCCTGGCCCCATCGAGCGTCTTCCCGGCCCCCCCGAGCATCCTCCGGGCGCGGCCAGGAGCTTCTCCTTCGGAGCGGGGACGTGGGTTCCTGAATTCCTCTGGTAAGATGTCGGGGGACCATTTTGCCGGAGCAAAAGTCGCTTTTGTGCCCTAACGGGAGGGCTGCGGTGCCCGGGGGTCACGCAGAGCCGGGGGCAGCGGGGCAAGGGCTCCCACCCCTGCCCGCGATGGAGCCGCAGGGGTGGCAGGGTGTAAATCCATGGGGCAGACGGATGTAAATCCAGCGGGAGGAGAAAATCCAATTTACGGCAGCGCGGGGATGCTCGGGGGAGCGAGGCGGAGAGTGCCGGAGGCCGGTCCAGCGCCGCGGCCGTGCAGCGCATCCCGCACCCCGCTCTGCTCCCGGCCCCGGGAAGTTCGGGCCGCACACAGTACGTACGGGGCTTTTCCAGCTGGTATGCTCTCCAGCTGCGATTCCCGCTGTGGGAAAACCCTGCAACAGGCTTTCCGGCATCCCGGGAGATGCTTCCCGCTGGGGTTTATTGCCTGGGGTGGCGGCAGGCGCAGGAGGGTGACGGGGATTGCAGGGAGCAGCAGGATGGAGCCGTGTGCCCAGGACAACGTGCCCTGCTGGGCTGGTCTGGGTCTGGGGGTGAACCCAGCCTGGTGTGGGAGGGGGGCCCCATCCCAGCCCCCCAGCAGTGCTGTGACCTCAGGGCTGCCCTGTGCACCCTCCCTGCACGAGAGGAGCATTTTAGGCTCCAGGAACTCACTCCCAGGCTCTGTGGGCACCTCGTTTCCCCCTCTCCTCAGGGCCCTCCAGCATCCAGCACATGCTGGCAGCTGGAAAACCTCTCTGCTCTGCAAACGCCATGGCTGGCAGGGAGACCAAAGAAATCACTGTCATTGATTTTTCCTCCCTTGCCTGACTCAACCTACTGCCTTGGAGGAGATTTTTTCACCAGCACCACCACCCCTGGATGCCAGGGAGCTCTGCAGGAGGTGGGCTGGGGACAGGCAAGGCATTCAGAGCAGCCCCCTGGGGCTGAACCACGGGGATGAACCCAGTTTTGGCTCTGGTGGCTCCAGGGAGGTCACTGGAGCATGTCAGGTGTTTGGAGAGCTCATTTTGGGATGCATTTGGTTCAGCAGCCCCTCAGGTGTGAGGCTGGGGTCTCTCTGGCAGCTCTGGCAGCAGGTCCGTGATGGTTCTCATCCCCCAGAGAAGCAGATCTGAAAAAAGCAGAGCCGAATCCCATCCCCTCTCTGAAAGCTGCAGAAGTGTGTCTGCCCCAGGCACCAGAGAAGCTGCAAAGGGTAAAAAGCAGAGCCAGTGTGCTGCCTGCAGGGAGTGAGGGCTTCCCGAGGCCGCCGGGATCTTCCCTGCAGCCGCCCTCGTGAGTGGTTTCCACCCGATAATTTCTCTAATTGCTTCTGGAAATCGCAGTGGCGTTTGTCTTCGGTAGCATCCCAGGGAGGTGCTGAGCCAGGCTGTGCCTCGGGGGTGGCTCCTGTGGGTCCCCCACGAGCGCTGCTCAGCACCCCAAAGCCAAACTCCTGCTCAGAAGGTCGGTGGATCCCATTTGCCTCGGGGAAATCATCTTTCCAGGTGGAAAAAACATCAGAACCGCTGTGACACAGCGAGGTGGAGAAGGCTCAGGGCCACCCACGCGCCACTGTCCCTTGCAGACCCCTGGCATCACCCCGGGGTGTCACTGTCACTGCTCTCCCTCCCTCCCAGGTGGCCAGGATGGGCTCGGTGGGAGCCGAGCGCTGCAAGCAGCTGAGCCCGGCGGCCACGCCGGAGGGGAACGTGGTGATGAGCTTCAGCTTCGACAGCTACCAGCTGGAGGAGGAGGAGCTGCAGCGGGGCAGCCAGGCCAAGGGTGTCCTCACCTTCATGGAGCCAGGTGAGGGCAGGCACAGCCCAGGAGCGTGGTTCCCTGCTGGTTTCTCACCCACTTAGGAGCTGCCTGGGGTGGGTTTAATAGCCACAAATAGCCTGAAACGCCACAATATTGCCCACTACCCTTTTTCATCCCTTTTTGTACCCATGAGAGCCACCAGCACATCCCGTGGCAGTGGGCTCTGCGGGCTGGCAAAGGGTTGAGGATTGGTGCCCTGGTTCTCCTGCCAGGCTCACCCCCAGCCTGCAGCTTCATTTTTCTCCATGCAGGGCTCAGGGACACTCCTGGGATTCACCCCAGCCCTGCTCCACATCCTGAGGCAGCCTCGTCCACCTCCACACCCACCTTGACCCTTCCTGTGCCTTGACTTGTGCTGTTACCTGCACTGCCTGGCTCTCAGCTTGTTTAGCTGCAATTAACACTCACCAGACCCCGAAGCCCAGATGTTTTCCTGCCTCCTGGGTCTCCACTGAAATGTCTTTATTTAGGGAAGGAACTTCTCAGAGCTGGGGCTGTTTATTTGTGCATCTGCAGGGAGCTGAGCTGTTTCATCGCCTCAAGGCTGGGGTCTGACGTGGGTCCCAGGGGTGCAGCAGTGCCACTGTCATGTCTTTTTCTCTTTCTTTCCTCTTTTGGGGCAGTTTCTGAGGACCCCGAGCCCCAGGATCGATACCATGGGATTTATTTTGCCATGCTGCTGGCTGGGGTGGGATTTCTCCTGCCCTACAACAGCTTTATCACCGATGTGGATTACCTGCACCATAAATACCCAGGTAGGTCTGCAGCAGCTCCAGCTCTTCCCTGACACCCCAAACCTGGAGAGAGCTCAATCCAACTTCCAAGGGAGCTGAACTCCCATTCCCTCATCACCTGCCTCTCTTCAGGGACCTCCATTGTCTTTGACATGAGCCTCACCTACATCCTGGTGGCCTTGGTGGCCGTCATCCTCAACAACGCGCTGGTGGAGCTGCTGAGCTTGCACACCCGCATCTCCGTGGGTGAGTGGGGTCCCTGCACCCCCAGGCAGTTCTGTCCCCTGCTGTGCCCCTGCCACCACCTCTGTCTCCCCCCACAGGCTACCTCTTCGCCCTGGGGCCCCTGCTCTTCGTCAGCATCTGCGACGTGTGGCTGGAGCTGTTCAGCCGCAGACAAGCCTACGCCATCAACCTGGTGGCTGTCGGGGTGGTGGCCTTTGGCTGCACAGGTATGTGGCAGAGCAGCTGGGCTGGGACGTGGCAGGTAGGGCTGGGAAACTGCCCCATTCCCTGAGCCGTGGTCTCCTGGGACAGCCTCCTGCTCTGATCCCTATAACCCTCAGGTCCCTGCCCCATCCCATCCACCTCTGTCCAGGGATTGTGGGACTGGCCAGGGGCATCAGCACCAAACCCTGAATCGGTCACTGACATCACTGATCTGGGCCACCATGGTGGCATCCCAAGTCCCCACACCTGTTGGCCACTGTGGGTGGGAACAGACATAGTGGAGCATGCAGGGAGGGAGAACAGGCTCTCCTGCTTTTGGAGCAAGGAGGCTGCTGGAAGGAGCAGTTCCAGCTGGCACAGCACACGGGTTCCCTCTGGGGTTTATTCCCCCTCCCACAGTTTCAGCTGCAGCAATAATCCCTCTTCTCCCCTCTGTGCATCTCTCCTGAAGTGCAGCAATCCAGCTTCTACGGCTACACGGGGCTGCTGCCCAAGCGCTACACGCAGGGAGTGATGACGGGCGAGAGTGAGTACCCACAGCCACCCACATGCCCACATCCCACCCCATGGACCTGCACCTTCTCCTGGGGCCCCACCGAGTCACACCTGGGTCCCCACTGGCCCCAGCACAGCCCAGATCAGGGATACCCCAGGGTGCTCACCAGCATACCAGGGAGTTTACTGGTTTCTGAGTCCCTGCACTGCCATGCCAGGCTGGGGGTGGGATGCCAGGAGCTTCATCACCTCAAAATCACTGCTGGTGACTCCTCTATGCCGGGAAGCATCACATGCACGCGGTGGGGCCTGATGAGGATCTCTGAGCTGGGATTCAGCGGGGCCCAGCACCGACAGCTCTCCCCCACCACCAGGCACCGCCGGGGTCATCATCTCGCTCAGCC
Source organism: Irena cyanogastra (assembly GCA_013397155.1). Taxonomy (NCBI): domain Eukaryota; kingdom Metazoa; phylum Chordata; class Aves; order Passeriformes; family Irenidae; genus Irena; species Irena cyanogastra. Next base: position 59,309 of record VWZV01004134.1, on the reverse strand, counting down.
GCATCTTCACCAAGCTGCTGCTGTCGGACGAGAAGGAGAACACCGTCATCTTCTTCTTCATCTCCATCGGCATGGAGCTGACGTGCTTCATCCTGCACCTCCTGGTGAAGCGCACCCGCTTCGTGCGCTACCACACCGACTGCTCCCGCAAGGGCCTCCCCGAGAGCCGCGGGGCCGGCGACCCCGGCTCTGGCTACCGCGTCCACCACGATGTCACCTCCGAGGACGTCCGATTTGTAAGCCGTGGGTGGCTTTCCCTGCCGGCCCCCAGGGTTCTTGGCCACTGCACCTCAGCCCTGCTGTTCCCTCTCTCCTCATGCAGGAAAACCGGGAGCAGGGCCAGCCGAGCTCCCCCCGGGGCAGCCCCGAAGCTGAGCTGGCTGGGAGTGGCACCTACATGCGCTTCGATGTCCCTCGGCCCAAGATCAAGAGGAGCTGGCCCAGCTTCCGAGGTGAGTGGTGGGCTCAGGGGAAAGCCATGTCCGTGGGGAGGGATAAATGATTGGTGACTCAGAGTTATGGGGGAGGATCATCCCCAAGGATGGAGAGGGACTTCTGAAAAGGGCATGGAATAGCAGGACAAAGGGAAATGGCTTCAAACTGACAAGAGAACAGGATTAGATGGGATTTTATCAATAAATTCTTCCCTGTGAGGGTGGGGAGGCCCTGGCACATGCTGCCCAGAGAAGCTGTGGCTGCCCCATTCCTGGAAGTGTCCAAGGCCAGGCTGGACAGGGCTTGCAGCAACCTGGGATAGTGGAAGGTGTCCCTGCCCATGGCAGGGGGTTGGAACCAGATGAGCCTTAACAGTCCCTTCCATCCCAAACCAATCTATGATTTTATGATTCCTTTCCTAATGATGTGCCCATAACCATGGGGCAAAATCATCTTTGGGAGGCACCCCTGGGGGTCAGACAAAGCTCTCAGGCTCTGCAAGGGGGCTGGGCTGCAGTTTTGGCTGAGCTGTGCTGCCTGTCCCTGCCAGACATGCTGCTGTACCGCTACGTCGTGTCCCGCCTCATCTGGGCCTACATGCTCTCCATTGCCATGACCTACTTCATCACACTGTGCCTCTTTCCCGGGCTGGAGTCGGAGATCCACAACTGCACGCTGGGGGAATGGCTCCCCATCCTCATCATGGCCATCTTCAACCTCTCCGACTTCGTTGGCAAGGTAGGAGAGAGGCCAGAGCCAGCACAAGTGGGCGTCTGTCCTGCTCTGGTGTCCTCTTTCTAAGCCACTTGGCTCCACCCAGGGTTATCTCCACCCACGGGGGTCTAACCAGTGTGAGGCTGGTGCTCACCAGCATGGCCAAGGTGGGGTTCCCACAGCAGCTGGTCTTTTCACCATCTCATCTCCTCGTTGCCCCATTTCGGGCACGGCAGGACCCTCCCCAGCCTCCTCATCCCCCCAGCAGAGTCTCTGCCCCTCGCTGCAGATCCTGGCTGCCCTGCCCTACGACTGGAGAGGGACCCACCTCCTCGTCTACTCCTGCCTCCGCGTGGTCTTCATCCCCCTCTTCATCATGTGTGTCTACCCCAACGGGCAGCCCACCTTCGGCCACCCCGCCTGGCCCTGCATCTTCTCCCTGCTCATGGGCATCACCAACGGCTACTTCGGCAGCGTCCCCATGATCCTGGCCGCGGGCAAAGTGAGCCCGGAGCAGCGGGAGCTGGCAGGTAGGACCGAGCCCTCCCGGGAGTCCCACGTGGAGTGGCCAGAGCACCCTGACAGCCCATGTCCCTTCCCACAGGGAACACCATGACCGTGTCCTACATGACGGGCCTGACGCTGGGCTCGGCCGTGGCGTATTTTGCCTACAGCCTCACCAGTACCTCCCACAGCACCTGTTTCTACACCGAAACCTCCAATGGCTCCTTTACCTCGGGGTACTGAGCCCTGGGGCGGGGCAATGGGGACAGGATGGGACCTGCTTCCCGCCACAGTCCCCAGAGCCCACATCCCTCCTCAAGGAGGGAGCCTGGAGCCAGAAAGCCACCCCAGCATGGACAAGGACTGGTATCCTGTTGGCATGGGGCTGTGGCATTCCCAAATGGCCTGTGCTGCCCAGCCAGGCACTGTGCAGGGCCACTGCTTGGGGTGACATTCCTCCCACCCCAAGGGACAGTTCTTGTTGCTTTTGGGGGTCTCCCCATCAGCAATGTGTAGCTCCCCAGTGAAGGCTGGGGATCTTCTCTTTGCACCAAGCCATTGACAGGAGGAAGAAAATACTGCCAAATCCCAAAGGGAATAGGACCAGCACTGGGGAGGAGGCTGATGGAGGGCTGGTGAGGAAGAAGAGGAGCAAGAGACGAAGGAAATGCTCCTTCAGTCCCTGGTGGCTCTGGGAAGGTGGGTTTCGACTTCCACTGATGGTGCTGCAGGTTTTCACCAGGAATGGCTTGAAATCACAGTCCCTCCCTACATATGCGAATCACTTCTGATGGTTGGGGAAGAAAAGATTTTTTTTTTTTTAATTGTGTCTTGTTTTACCCTCCGCTAACTGCAACAGAGGCAGGGTCTTGCCTCCCCCCACCCCACACTGTGAATCTGCCCCATTGCAAGGGGGGAAGGGGTGGTCCCAAGGCTACAGCACTGCCAGTGCCACCTGCAGGCCACTGCTGAGCTTGAGCTGAGCTTCAAGATTTATTGCACAGGATGTAAGTGAAGCTGATTAAATAATTAAATGTCTTTGCAACAATGGCTGGTCCTTAGCTGTGCCACTGGCACTGGTGGCGGGCTGGGCTGGCAAACACACACAGGGTGCCTGCTGCCTGTCCTGTTGGGTTTTGGGGTGCCCCTTCTGCTGCTCCCCATCTTCAGGGCCCCCCTGTGTCACCTGGAGTGGTTGAACACATCACCGGGTTACACCAAACTCCTGCCAGCCTGCAAACTGCCATGGGCAGCACACGGGAGAGGGAACAGGCCAACAGGAGCAAACAACATCAGAAGGTGCCAACACCACGTTGTGGGACCAGCTGCACCTCGCTGTGCCAACTGGCGGGTGCCGCCTCCAGGGAATCAAGCCCCAGGAGCGAGCGAGTGCCAGGCCTGGCCCCGACCGCAGCACGGGAAGGTCTGGCAGTGCCAAACTCCTGCCTGTATGAAGTGCAGCTCACACCAAAAAGAGCAAATCCAGTGTTTCAGCCTCAGCACATGGTGGCAGGGGGAGGACTCACACCTCCAGCCCCCAGGCCCTGTCCAGCAGACACTTCTACTCCAGTGTCCAGTCCTGTCCCTCGGTGCCACCACGTCACACAGATGGCTTCTCCCCAAAAAGCCACCAGGCACTTGGGTTGTGTCTTTCTCCAGGGCAGGGGCTGAGCCAAAAAGCCATCATTGCCACCATGGGGAGAAAAACCCTGCGGTCAGGACAAGCGAGACAAAGAAAGATGCTTCGTTGGGTTGCTTTTTTTCAATTAGATTTTTTTTTTTTTATGAAAAAAGATCACACGGAGTTCTCCAACAAACAGAATGCCAAAAAAATTGTTTTAAACAAAACATAAAACAAAACAAAACAAAAAGACAAAAACCTGGCTCTCCTTTCCTCTCGATTGTCTGAAATATCCTTGTGTTCCATAGAAGGCAGTGGGTTTTAAGTGCTTTCTATTTAACATTAGCATAAAATCTCTCTCGCGCGCTCTCTCTCGCTCTTTAAAATATGCTCACACAATTTGCTTCTAGAAGTACAGTACACTTTGAGCGTGGGGGGGTGTGCCTGTTCCCAGATCATTTACAATCACAATCCAACAGGAAATAAAAAATAATATTCTAAACGTCAGACTGTGTTCATTTCTGCCGTTGTGGGTTTTTTTCTTTTTTTGTTTTTTATAATTTCATAATTTTTTTCACAGTTTTAAAAAGTTTATATTTATATATTTATATTTATATTTATATTTATAATTAAAAAGTTGAATCCATTTAAAGACTTATAATACAGGAGGGCTATAGAGTCTTTTGGTACATTAAAACTGTACAGGCTAGAACCGTCACTGTCCGCCGTGCCGAGGCGCCGGTGGCCCGGGGTGGAGATGGTACGAGCTCAGCACCATGTGGTTTGTTTAAAGGACGAGGGGTAGTTCTGTGGGGCTGTCCCTCATCCCTGAGCCCCGGCCTCCAGTCTCTTGTACGCAGCCAGGGTGGAGAGTTTCCAATCTGTCCTTGGCTTAAGCGTCTCCCCACCGGAGCCTGGGCCGAGCCGGGCCCCGCTCCGCGCCCCGGTGATCCGTAGTGCGAGTCGGGAGTTGCGAAGATCAGTGCGTCTCTTGGAGTTTTGTTTTAAGTGCAAGGATGGTGCGTCGTTCTCCTCAGGTTCTCCTCCAGCGTTCCCTCTTGCCAGGTGTAACCCTGGAGCAGCAGTGGCGGGTCTGGCGTGTGCCCAAGGGGAGCTCAGCTCCTTTGTGGATGGAGGAAGCTGAANACACTTCTACTCCAGTGTCCAGTCCTGTCCCTCGGTGCCACCACGTCACACAGATGGCTTCTCCCCAAAAAGCCACCAGGCACTTGGGTTGTGTCTTTCTCCAGGGCAGGGGCTGAGCCAAAAAGCCATCATTGCCACCATGGGGAGAAAAACCCTGCGGTCAGGACAAGCGAGACAAAGAAAGATGCTTCGTTGGGTTGCTTTTTTTCAATTAGATTTTTTTTTTTTTATGAAAAAAGATCACACGGAGTTCTCCAACAAACAGAATGCCAAAAAAATTGTTTTAAACAAAACATAAAACAAAACAAAACAAAAAGACAAAAACCTGGCTCTCCTTTCCTCTCGATTGTCTGAAATATCCTTGTGTTCCATAGAAGGCAGTGGGTTTTAAGTGCTTTCTATTTAACATTAGCATAAAATCTCTCTCGCGCGCTCTCTCTCGCTCTTTAAAATATGCTCACACAATTTGCTTCTAGAAGTACAGTACACTTTGAGCGTGGGGGGGTGTGCCTGTTCCCAGATCATTTACAATCACAATCCAACAGGAAATAAAAAATAATATTCTAAACGTCAGACTGTGTTCATTTCTGCCGTTGTGGGTTTTTTTCTTTTTTTGTTTTTTATAATTTCATAATTTTTTTCACAGTTTTAAAAAGTTTATATTTATATATTTATATTTATATTTATATTTATAATTAAAAAGTTGAATCCATTTAAAGACTTATAATACAGGAGGGCTATAGAGTCTTTTGGTACATTAAAACTGTACAGGCTAGAACCGTCACTGTCCGCCGTGCCGAGGCGCCGGTGGCCCGGGGTGGAGATGGTACGAGCTCAGCACCATGTGGTTTGTTTAAAGGACGAGGGGTAGTTCTGTGGGGCTGTCCCTCATCCCTGAGCCCCGGCCTCCAGTCTCTTGTACGCAGCCAGGGTGGAGAGTTTCCAATCTGTCCTTGGCTTAAGCGTCTCCCCACCGGAGCCTGGGCCGAGCCGGGCCCCGCTCCGCGCCCCGGTGATCCGTAGTGCGAGTCGGGAGTTGCGAAGATCAGTGCGTCTCTTGGAGTTTTGTTTTAAGTGCAAGGATGGTGCGTCGTTCTCCTCAGGTTCTCCTCCAGCGTTCCCTCTTGCCAGGTGTAACCCTGGAGCAGCAGTGGCGGGTCTGGCGTGTGCCCAAGGGGAGCTCAGCTCCTTTGTGGATGGAGGAAGCTGAACGGTGCAGCCCCGGAGCCCAGGGTGCTCAGGGCTCTGGCTGTAGGAACGCCGCAGGCAGGCACAGCCGGGTTCACACAGTCCCCACTCCCTTCAAATGATGGGCAAGGCTTCCCAACAGCTCCACGTCTCAGCGCAGGCAAGGCATGGCAGGTACAGCTGGGTGAGGGATGCCAGAATCCAGTGGCCTCTGATCTTCTCTCCTGCAAGCACCAAGCAGCAGCTTTTCCCAGTTATTTCCTGCCCTTTCACTGCACGCTCCAAGATGAGGTCTCGGTTTGCCACGTCACCCCTCCTTGCCACTTGCTTGCTCCCTCCAGCACCTTCGCAGGGCAGAAAGGGTGCAGAACTGCAGAGGGCTCAGACTGTCTGTTCAAGGCAGTGGGAAGGCAGCGTCCCAGACTGGATGTTGGCTCCTCTTCCACCTGGCTCCTCCCAGCCTGGAGGATTCTCTTCTGCCATCTCTGTGCTGGGGCCAGCCCTGCCCTGTCGTGCTCCACATGCTGCCGGAGGGGCCTCCAGGGAAAGGGAACGGCAAAAAGGCGCTGTGAGGATCGAGACGAGGCGCTGAGAGAGACTCACCTCCTTTCTCTTTCACCCTGTCCTTCCTATAAAGGGTCATGCGAAACTAAGCAGGAAAGGGAATATAAGGACGGAGAGGAGCGCACGCAGAAGGCAAGAGGGTCCTTCCACGTGCGGGCGGCTTCCGAGTTATGATGGGGAAAATGACACAAAAGGGATCCCTCCTGCTGGGGGGTCCCGCTGGTGAAATGATCACGAGACCCATGTGCTTTCCTGGACCAAAAGGAGGAAGGGAGAAGTTGGTCAAGTGTCACCTTACTTAAAGCCACTTCCAGAAGAGCCTCGGGGTTCAAGCACCACCACCACCACCACCCCCAACGGCATCTTCCTCGAGTCCTGTAACTGCTTCCCCAACCCCTTTCTTCAGCCTTCTCCTTCCTCCTCGCGTCTCTCGCGCTCTCCTGTCTGTAGTGTGACACAGAAATGAGCATTGAAAGAAACAATCATGTCGTCTGAACAGGCACGTCCTCAGGTTTGTCCCATCCCTTCCCAGGGGGTGGCATGTGTCCCCTGGGTGGTCAGCAGATGACAGGGACCCCGTCAGTGTTGAAGATCATGCCCGTGGTGGGCTCATAGGTCCCTGCAAGGTAGTAGAGATCCTCACTGTCTTGGTATTTCTTCGTCTTTAGCATCTGCTCATATTGATCCAAACCCACAACAAGACACTTGTGTGAGATGGTCTGGACATCATTTTCATCCACGTGAGAGGACTGGTAGAGGGCTCTCTGCACAAGAGGAAGAGAAGGAAGGAAGTGGGAAAAAAAGGAGCCATTAGATCACACAGCATTTACAGCATCATCTTCAATAAGTAGGAAAAACACTCATCATAATGGGATAGGACTCTGCTCACACTCAAGAACATCTCACTCATCCCAACAGCCAGCCCAGGGAGGGACACTGGGAATCTGCACAGGCCCATAGCTGGACAATCCCTCCAGCCCACTGACCCTGAGCCCTGGCTTTCACTCGGCTCCCACTGATGGGAATGCTGCAGCTGCCAAGCACACACAGAGGGAAATATGGAGGCCACGAGTTTGCCATCCTCATTTCAAGGATGCAAATGCAAATATGGGTGCTGGATACCAGCTCCCTGTTCTTCCCCACACCCAGCACCTGCAGCTACTTCCACCCTCCCAGAAATATCCATCCCAAGTTCTGGGCACTGCAGACTTGGCAGCCGAGGCAAAAAGCAGGAGTCAGAGAAGCTTGGGGGGCATTTCCCAGCAGTATTTATGTGTTACAGGGTACCCACCATTCCCTCCCAGCCTTCCCCCAGTCCCACCAACCTCCATAAAGTCCTTCCTCTGGTTGGATGCCTGCAAAGCTGTGGCCAGACTCCTGCCTGATTTCTGATCCCAGCGCTGTGCACAAGAAGAAAAGAGGAAACAAATTAAAACCTGGTGAATTTGTTGTTTTTCCAAGCCTTCACCTCCTGCCCACTACATCTGCTTTTGGAACTTCAACCCCTGCCCACTGCCACTAGGAATAAACCCTGCTGTAAACCAGCCGCACATATGTGCAGAATTCAGTGTTTCTGAGCACCAGGCCCATACTTTTTGCACTTTAAAGATTTGATCTGGCTCTTGACACTCCTTTTGGACCAATGCAAAGTCTTTATTTCCTAATATAAAGAAACCCACCCCTCCCTTCTTCAAGGGGCCAAAACTGGGCTTGCCCACACCATAGCAGGCCCCACAAGATGAAAGAATGAGGCCACCCCCTTCAGTGTACCAGTAACAAATTGGGTCCTGGGTATATTCCTCATAGTTGGAAAAGAAAAGGAACAAGGAGCTTTGCAGCCCTCTCAGCAAAGGAGACAGCCTACCTTGCCTTCATTGAGTTTCTTCCCAGGGTTGGTTTCTTCTGGGTGATAAAACCATTTGACTCGGACCACCATGTTGTTGCCCCAGGATTCCCACATGCTCTGGATCCGGCCGATGTAGGGCAGGTTGGGGCGGCCGGCGGAGAGGAAAACCGCGCAGTCTCCGATGCGGATGATCTCCTTGCCCCGCACGATGGCCTTGTAGAACAGCTTCCTGGCCTTCCCCTTCATTCCTCGTCTCTGCCAAGAGAGGATCATGCAAGTGGTTAGCCAGGGATCACCCGTGTTTTCCGTACACACTGCTGTTTGCCCTGTCCCCAATACATCCCTTTGCTGTTGGCAGAGCCACAGTATTCCCACAGGAACTGGGGCAGAGGGATACACCACGCAGAAGGGCTTCCCCAACACAGTGAAAGCCATCTCCCTGCTAACTGGACACTTGGCACACCACGCCAGCAGTTCCACCACCCCACGCAAAGGGAAGAGGCACAAGAAGTCAAAACCAGTGCTGAGCACTCCGGAGCATTTACCTGTGTGGGTTTCCCAAACCACTTCCACAGCTGCCGTGCGGGCAGGAAAGCAGCGATCTTGGGCCTGTTCTCCACGGAGGGCAGGCGCTGGCGCTTGGCCAGCTCCTTGGTGGTGGGCAGGTGGATGCCCTCGCGCTTCTTGGGCCGGCTCTTGTTGCCGCTCTGCGGCGCTGCCGGCTGCTGCGCTGGCTGCTGCACCGGCTGCTGCGCCGGCTGCTTCTGGCTCTGCGGGTGGGAGGATGCCCGGGATTTCCCTGCCTGCTTGGTTTGCTTGGGTGGGAGGGTCTGCTGCACCGAGGAACTGGGCTGGGCCTCAGCTACTTCGTCGTCAGAGCTACAGGAGGAATCTTCATCCGTAGTGGAGGAGGAAGAAGAGCTGGAGCTCGATGAAGAAGAGGTTGATGAGGTGGAGGAAGAGGAGGAAGATGAAGATGAAGAGGAGCTGCTGCTAGAAGAGGAAGAAGAGGAGGAGTTGGAGGAAGAGAGAGGGGTGGATGCTCTTGAGCTGGCTGAGCTGCTGTCCTGGGCTTCCCCTTGGTTCTTCTCAGCCTCCTCTTCTCCCTCTGACTCCGAGCTGCTGTCACTGCTGTTGCTCTCAGACTCCTCCACACCTGCTGGAGCTGCTGCCTTTTCTTCCTGGTCCTTCGAGGCAGCAAGGCTCTCTGCTGAGGCATCAAACTTTCCTCCAAAGCTGGCAGGGGAAGGGTCTCCCTCAGCCACCTTGGCTCGGGAAGATTTCTGCTTGCCCTCCACACTCACTGCAGCAGAATAGCCCAGCCCCAAGAGACTCTTCCCATCTCTGCGACTGGCCAGGTTTGAGTCCTCCAGCATCCTCATCGCCTCCTTCATTTTCTTTGTCTTTGGAGACATCACACCCTCATGGTCCAGCTTGATCAGGATTTCGTTGTCATGCTTCCTCTGAGCCTTGACCATGGTGCCAAATTCTTGTGTCTCTTCCGTGGGCCGCCCTTTCTTGGCCTTGGCCTTGGACACCGAAGCATCGCTGGAGCCAAAGGCTGCCAGTGTTCCCGGGAGATCACTGTAGGGCTCTGTGCTGAGGATGCTGCCAAACACAGCAGGCTGGTAAGAGGGTTGTGGGGGGCTGTGCAGCTTCGTAGAGATCTTCATTTTGCTGGCTTTTGACCGCTTTTCCTCTGTGGGAGCAGGAGAGCCTCCAGTCGGCAGCTGTTGCGATTTTCGTGACCCCTTCATGCTTGGCTTGCTCAAGCAGGCTGGCTTCTCTGGGACTGAGGAGGTAACAGGTGAAGACTCCACCTGATCCTTCTCTTCAGGCAAGGCAGCCTCTTCTGCAGAGGGGAAGAAACACAAAGACATGATGTTATCCCTCCAGATGGGCTTTATTAGCTCAGACACAACCAGACACCAGTGCTGACTGGTCTCTGGCCAAGCATGGCTTGTTCCTGCCTGCTCAGGTGCCCCCAAAGGAGCACAGGGAGTGTCTCCACTGTTCACTGAACAGCCTGGCCTGGTGCCAGTACTTGTGAGAAGTGATGGACAATGTCCAGGGGTGCTGCTTCAACTTCAGGAGAACCAAACTACAAATCTCCTGCACCTTCGGCCCTACTGATGGCTGCAGAGATGCTCAGCTGAAAAAGGGACTCTGTTCCACACCCCTGACTGACAAAAGGAGACTGTCACAGCACAGGCCAGCTTCTGAGCCAGCCTCCTGTAAACTGTAGCTACAGCAGAGCGAGATGCATAGGTGCTTTGCACTCAAGCAATGCATCCCTCCTCACCCAAATCCTGCTCCAAGCAACAGCCCTAACTTGGGGAGAACAGTGGGGAACTGTGCAAGGATTTCCTCAGCTCCAGGTCTGGCAGTGTGGCAACTTACCAGCTTTGGCCTTGACACTTGGCTTTCTCCCTCGTCCTTTGCCCTTTGACACAGGCTCCTCTGACCCCAGTGCAGCTCCCTCTTTTCCTTCTCCAGTGTCTTTGCTGGATTTACGGCTACGGCGTTTGGTGCTGGGCACCAAAAGGGCAGGAGAAGGCTCAGCACCTGGAACAGGTCAAAGAGATGGTCAAATGCAGTCAAATAACACATAAAACAGAGATGTGATATAGTGAAAGTATCCCAACCAAATCTGCAATAGGGACTGGGTCTTCTTCCTTATGGGTGATATCCCACCCCAGCTTTGTGTTCTGTAATTGATGGTGCAGTCTTTGTGACTGGAAGTCTGTGAACTTGTCTCAAAATTTGAGGAAAGTGGCCTGAAATTCCATATATGTCCGAGTGGGAAGTGCCTTGCAAAAAACTGAACAGCAAGACTCACACTGGATCTTGTAGTCAGGTGGGAGAAGCCGAATGTGAGACAGTGGGATGCGTCCCGTGTCCCCGTCATCAAACTCTACTGTGATGAGATCACCATCTTCCTCCAGATCCAGGGTTCCTGTGGGATGGGGGAGCAGAAGATGGGATTAGGAACAAACATCAGAGTACAAACCCCTTGTAAGGGAAGCGGGGACATGGGGAAAGACAAGGGTGCTGCACCAGCTGCAAAGCATTCTGCTTTACCTTTCCTAGGCTGTGCAGGGAGGGCACAGAAGGCTCACTCTGCAATGGAAAGTCCCTGATAACACTAAACCAGCCCACTCAGTGTGAAATTCCCCATCTCCAGCACTGCTCCAGAATATAACAGCCATTCCAGTTTGACTTCCCACCTCTCTCCACTATTTCCCTTTATTCTTGCAGAAATTCACTTCTCTCCTTTCCACGAAATATCTTTCTTTTTAACCTGCATTTTGTAACTACTCTCAGCCATCATAAACTGCTGCTTTTCACTTTCTCAAAGAGAAATAAGCTGTGTTCTCACCCTCTCTTCTTGCATCACCATTACTGGTTTATACATCATAAGTAATTATTCCCTTTTACACATGTGGTATGAGCGAGACCCCAAAACCAAGACCAGCCATGGCAAATTGTCCAGAGCCATTCACCAACTTTCTAATGGGACCAGACTGGAGTTCTGTATGAAAGCAAAGTTGTGAGTGTCCAGGTGATTTAGAAACCTCCACAGCCTCAGAAATAACTGATGCCTGGAATAAATTCTGACTTTCTGAAATGTATTAAATGTCCTTCATATATTTAAGCTCCTAAATTGCTCAAACCTCTTCCTGAACCTGCAGGATGTTACTAAATCTGCATCATTAATGAGAGGGGCATGACCTGAAGAAGAGAACAGGCCAGGCTCTGACTTCCAGGACACTCACAGCAGATCTCAAGGCTTCCCCTGACATGCCTGAGAACACACAGGGCTGAGACATGCCAGATTCACAGCACAAAGCAGCCAGGGTGGCCTTACCTCGGACAACTGTCCCTGGGTAGAGGCAGCGGTACTGCTGGCTCCAGTAGGCTGCAATCCTGGTGCCCTCGGGCAGGAACCGCACTGAAGGGGGTTTCACATCGATGATCTGCTCAGGGCAAGAGGAAGGCAATTACTGACCACCCTGGCACCAGCACAAACCATCCCACCACACCTGGCATGGAGCAAAGCAGCTCTGCAGAAGGCAAGGGACAGTTTCCTGCTGGGGAATGGCCTCCTGTGTGCTCACAGGAGGAAGGAAGGAACACTCTGCTGGAATACAGGACTAGTGCCTGCTGCCAGTGGGGGAGCTTGGCCACGGGGCTGCGAGCACACCAAGGGGAGTTCTGCCCACACCGACCATGGGGGCAGGACCAGGGCATCCCTACAGCTGGAGGAGGAGAGAGCTTCCCCCCGCTAGCCTCCCCCACCCCAGAACAGGGCATGGGCACCGAGGACAGGCAGCCTTACCGCTTCCTGCAGGAGCTGCTCCAGGCAGTAAATGTGGGGACGGTTTCCCCTCTCGCCCTCCACCACCACCCGGTATCTGAAACACAAAGGCTGGGTCAGACACAGCACATGGGAGACACCACCCCCAGGTAACGCCTCCCTCTGAGGATGTGAGAGCACTTAATGAGAGATAACTGGATTTCCCTCAGTGCTGATAAACCAGAGTGAACTCTCCCTCCCTCCTTGCCAGACACTGTCAGTCTCTAGGCAGCCAGCTCTACACAACCCCCAAACTGATCCATGCAGCAGCTATGTCCCTGTTTTCTGGCAGATCCCAGGTGGATACAGCAGCCCCTCAACTCACATGTCTGGTGAATGCACTGTCTTGACATGCCCAGCATAGAGCAGTTTGTCATCCATGGGGATGAGGACACGCAGGCCATCCTTCAGCTCATCCTTGTCAATGATGCAGGAGCGGGGAGCTGTGAGGTGTTGGAGCAAGATGGGGATTAGAGAGCACCACACATGGGAAAGGGACAGTGAGGGGAGATGGAAACTTCGTATTCCCAGCATCACTGTCACCTCTCTTGGTAATAATAACATACCAGTAAATGAAAATAGGGCAACTCAGAGTCTGGGCTTCAACTAGATGTCAGAGTGAGCCATGCTGATCAAGCTTAGTTTTTATTGAATTGACTGAAAAAGTGGTATCTCCCCCCCAAAGACTCATGGCTTTGGATGAGGAATGTGTGAAAGCAGCACAGTTGTCCTCTGAGCAGCCCTGGGAAACCAGCACAGCTACTCTACTTGTAAAATCCTGTCCTTACCTGGTGTGGGTGGCCTCTCAACCAGCATGCTCAGTGGGATGTTCTCATCCTCTGAGAAGCTGCTGTCTTGGTTGGGTTCAAAATCCTCCTCTGCTGCCATGCTCTCCATGAGCTTGCTGACAGCTCCTCCTTTCCCTCGGTTCTGCAGGACAGCAAGCAGCACATCAGCTGGATCAGCACAGGAAACAGTTTGATCCCATCTCAGCTTCCCTCAGCAAAAAATAACCTGAGGATATCAGGACAAACCTATCTCCATCCTCAGGAATGTTCATCTCACAAACAGTTAAGCGGGTGTACCCAAACTTTTTGCTGCCTTTATCCCCCAAGCATCACCAGCAGTTAACCAAAAGCTATTCCCCACATCCTCACTCTTGGAGGTTGGTAGAGATGCTATGGAGCTGTAGTTTTGCTCTGCATTCACCACAGTGCTCCTGAGCCTCTGCCTTCACTGAACAGGCACCAGGCACTGTTCCTACTTCTTCTCCAATCTCCATGATCTGCTCCTTGCTGTAACACACAGACCATAAGCATCACACAGAAATCATGTGAGAAGACAGCAATGCGTGTTATGAGAGATGACAGGCTGCAGGAGTGGAACCCAGCTGTGACCCAGTGCTGAGCAAGCCTACTCCATCACCATCTCCTTGGTCCTTGCTGTCCATGCAAGCTGTTCCTCCACCCCGTGGCAGCCTTAGAGAAAATCCTGCCTGCTCACTAATTTGGGGGATGAAGGCAAACGAACACCAGATCGTAGCAGCAGGTACTATCTGAGAGTCTTCCTTGGATTTTAGGCTTCTCAAACCAGCCCTCTGCCTGTAACACACCCAGCAAAACCTGCACCTCTGTTTTCCCTCCCTACACTGCAACAGTCCAGGATACAGCAGTGCTCTGCCAGCCACTCACCAGTCCAGCCACACTAGAACCAGTCCCTCACCTCTTTTTTCACCTCCTTGGCTTTCACCTTAGCTTTGCTCTTCTTGGTGGAGCCCAGGGCACTTGCCAGGCTGACCCGAACATCAGAGGGGGAGCTGGGGATGCCAGGAGGAGACATGGATGAGGAGGAGGAGCAGCAGGGTGTTTCTTTACCCTTCTTCCGCTGCTAAAAAACAAAACACTTCCATCAGTAAAGAGAAGACTGGTAAATACCTGGGTCCAAGGAAAGGGAAAAGGTGGAGCAAAGCAGGCTATGCACAGGTAGGATTATGTTCAGCCAGCATTTAGCTCACTGCCCACATCACATCCTACATCTCTGCTTTCTGGCTTCACACATTTTGGAAAGAGCTTTTCATTACACTGGAGAGTAACTCCTGCCCATCAAATCTTCCTCCAAAGAGCTCCAAGAAGATCTCAGTTGGCCTCATGTGACAACTAACTTGTCTAACTCTCCCCATCAGTGTTCTTCCATAAGACTGCCATGAACTGAACTGGAGCCAGAGGGAGCCAATCATTCAGCTTAGATGAAAAGCCAGTAACACTCAGGGACCACTGTCACCCCCAGCCAGGGACAGACCTCAGAAGTCACCATATAAAAGGTGAACAGCCTTAAAGGCCAGTCTGGGGGCCCCAAGTCAACAAGAGAACAAGCTCATGCAGAGAGTGGAAGAGAGATTTCACAGGATCTGTTTTAATGCAGGATTGTCAACTCTGGCCACCCAAACAGAATGGATTTGGGACACAGAGGGTGACAGAAGTAACCAGCCCCATTCAAACATGACAGGCTTTTACTCCCTGCAAGTCAGATCCAAGTCTGACAGTCTGCCCTGGGTGTACATGGGGCTTACAGGGGTGACAAGGGTGAAAACTGCTGAGACAGGGCTCAACTCTCCTCTGCCTTAGTGGAGTTAATCGCCCTCCCCTCACCCTCAGCTCCCAAGGGTCCCAACACCAATCTGGCCAGCACGTTCCTCACCTTGCTTAGCTCCTTCCTCTCCTTGCCCTTGCTGCCCTCCTTTTTGGGGCTCATGGGGGCCCCCTTGCCACAGCGCCCGGGTTTGGAGACAGGGGTGGAGCTGGCAGGCGCCGTGGATGTCAGCACGGCCGAGGACGTGGTGGCGTCGTGCAGGAAGATCCGCTCGCTGCGGCGCCGGTTCCACAGGTCATCATCGCTGGCCTCCAGCCCAAACTCAAAGCTCAAGTCCTTAGGGGATTTAAATTTCTTCAGCTTGCGGCCTTTCTCAGACCCCAGCTTGGCCTTGTCAGCGCTCCCAGATCCGGAGTCAAGGCTGCTGGGGGCCTGGCTTGGTGGGATGCTGCTGGGCTCCAGCGGCCCCTTCTTCCCGCGCAGCAGCCCTGAAGGAGACTTCTTCCTGATCTTGATCTCGCTCTCCGAGTCGGTGTACTCGAACTCTGTCCCTAGGTGAAAGGATTTAACCATCAGTCAAAGCCCTGGATGAGCCAAGAGGGGACACATCCTGCTGGAAACTTCTGGGCTCCATGGGAGATGCTGTGCCTATTCAACAGAGCTCTTACTTGCTCCCCTTTCCAACCCCCACATTCCTCAGATCTCCAATTCTAACCCATAAAACACCATGGAAATTCCCTGGAAGTAAGCCTGCCCTGCTCCAAACCAGAGCCCAAAAATTCAGGCAGTGTGGTTCAGCGTGTTCCCTGCCTCCATTTTCTCCCTTCTCCCACAAGCAAAACCCTGCAGGGAAGCTCTGAAGAGAAAAGATACTTTAATGTGCTCCTCCTCAAAAAGGAGCTGCTCAGCTGAAACCAAGCATAAACCCCATAAGCTCATCCGTCCTTCTCTCCTGGTGGGAGCCTTCTCCAGTTTCACCTTTGTTTCAGGAGAACAATGTCTTTTAACAAATGGAATAAACCCAAATTTAAAGCTTATTTTTTCCCATTGGCCAACAGACACCACAGATCCTTTTACTGGCTCAAGCAGTCGTCTTAAAGTCAAGAGAGGTAAATGATCTTTTGTCTGTGGCAAACGGAATTCCCCTCACATTGGTCTCTGCTCAGCACCATGAGCACAGCAGTACCCAGAGGCCTGAAATGCTGTAGTAATACCAAGATGTTCCCCACCTTCACTGTGTTCCCCTGAACCTGATAAAGGAAAGCAAGGTCATGTTTCCAGGGGCAGAAGAGAAACTGAGGCAGCACCTACACACCCAGCAACAAGGGCACGAGGCAGGCGAACAACATCCACGTGGGAAAATGAAAATGTACACGGCACAAGCAAGGAAAGCATCTTCTCTTGGTCCTTCTCTGAAATGCACTCACTTTCTTGGGTAAATTCAGTCTGCAGGAAACTGCTCTCATCTTCTACCCAGCTCTCCTCCCCTGAGAGCCCCAGCATGGAGAGAAGAAGAGCCAGCATGTCAAAAACAAAGCTGGCAAAGCTCAAAATGAAAAACCCACTGGAAATTAAAACACTCCTTCTTCTCTCTCGGTATTGCATGAGGTAATTTCTAGATGCTTCCAGTTTCAAGGAGAGCAGATTACAAGACAATAAATTCTTAGCAGAGGCTGTTGGAACAAGTTGGCAAAAGCCTAATATAGCATGGAAACAGTGCTAAAACAAGCCAGGCTCCCGAGGAGGACATCATTTTCCATTCTGAAGCATGCTATAAATTCCATTATCACTTAATAAATATTAATAGAGAATTTATAAAGGGAACCCATATAGATCTGTCTGACCAGGAACAATGTCACCAATGGGCACTTGTGCAGCAGGGCACGGGAAGGGGAAGAAATTAAACTCCCAACACACTGAAACTGAGACAGAGGCAGGGCAGAAACCCAGATTCTGGCACTGCAAACACGTGAGCAGAGAAAGGAACACTTGTTTCAGGTCTCTCTGGCTGGTTTCTGTAAGGAAGCTGATGGGATGGGCTGATGGAAAGAGCTTTTCTTCTACTTGGGTGTCTGTGCTCCCCTTGGGCATCCAAGATCAGCTGAATTTAGCACATGCTTCCTTTCCTAAAATTTAACAGCATTTCACTGCCTTCTGCATTCTGTCCAAGGGGATGCAGCATCCCACTGCTTGCCTTTGCAGCATGTCTTGTTGAGAATTTGCCAAGTAGGAAAAGAGGAAACTTTGACAAAGCCACAGCTGTCCCTAGGGAAGCCACAGCTGCAGCTGCTAACCTGCCATGTCCATGATTGAGTTTTATTTCCCTATCCACTTCCTCCACCTTCAGCATCAGGACCAAGCTGCCAAAGCAAAGAAAGGACAGCTCAGTGTCTGGGTACACAACCTGCTCTCTTGCAGCACAGCTGGGACCTCCTAAACCTTCCACCTTGCCCCCACAGCATCACCCCACACCATGGAGCTCACCCATCAGGCTCTGCCGCTCCTCCTTCTTCTTCGCCTTCTGCTTGGCCTCCAGCTGGATGATGGAAAGTGGAGGGGGAACGATGGGGCTGGGCATGGCGCTGGCAGCAAACCTGGCCAGAAGGCCCAGGCCACTCTCATCCAGGGCAGGTGACGACAGCCTGTCTGTGCCATCCGTGCCATAGTCGTCTGCTTCCTCCTCTTCCTCCTCGTCGTCATCATCCTCCTCCTCCGAGCTGGAATCTGGCACGCAGAAAACAGGGAGCCCATTACAAATCTCACGGAGTTGCGCAGCAGCCACACTCCCAACCCGAACCGCAACTCTCCTGCTGCTCTGTGCCCACCTAAGTGGCACCGAGCCACCCAGGACTGAGCCACAAGACGTTGGCCATGGGCACACACGTGTCCTTGCAGCCATAGAGCCAGTGTCACCCTGCCTGCCACCACCCTGGAAGGACACGGCAATACAGGGTACGCAAAGATGACCCACTCAGGGCAAGGGAGGGAAGAGCAGGGTGTTGGCAGATTTCAAAAGGATGCCAGGCACCCCTTCCCTACAGCTTTCAGGAGGAATTAAAAGCTTAATTCCTTTGAAAATCCCGACCTGGGAGCTGTGGGATTCCCCTCCCGCCCACCAACACTTCCTCCATAATGAAATCCATTAGTGTAATCAGAACCAGAGATCAGCATGGAAGGGGAATACCAGAGAGCAGCCTGTGCCATGGCGGGAGGCAAGGGGAACACAGGGAGGAGAAGGGGCAGGAAGCAAAAATGCAAAGGGGGGGAGAGAAATAATAATTCAAAAGCAATGGATTTGGAATGCATAAGGGAGGAAAGTGTAGGTAGTGTTGGAGACAAGGAGCAGTGTTTGAACCCTCTGCCTCAGAACTCTCTCCATGCCTTTCGTTTCCCTCTCTACAGCTCAGGATAGGGAAGCCCGGCTCAGTGCAGGCAGGAAGAGCTGCCCACAGCCAAAATCTAATTCTGGCAAAGAAATCAGCCTCACTGCCTGCCTCGGCTGACACCTGCAGAGCAGTGGGCTGAGGGTTTCCTCTAGGGTGTGTACACAGCAGGTATTTTGGGGGCAGATGCTCCGAGAGTGGCACCTCTCCCTCCCTACAGCACTTCCCCAGAGTCTGTCAGCAGCTCAGAGGCAATTAATTTTAACAGCATCTCATCCAGTGAGTGCTGGTGAGCAAGCCACTTCACAAATGCACATATACCACACACACACACTTATACACACACATATATGAGCACAAAGATCTATAAAAATATATGTATTTAACTGCAAAAAGTGGGTCTGGAAAAGATATTTCATTTCTCTTGAAATTGAGGGCTTAAGTAGGATCATTGAGGCTGCTGGAAAATTTCCACCACTAGCAGGAGCCCTGTTCTGAGCCCACTCCCCAGCTCCTACCAGCCACTATCCTTGTGTCTGAAATCCAGCCAAATGAGAAACCAGATCCCTTCAAAATGAGCTGGAATGAACATAAAAATCCTTTTCTTTTCACATATGCCCTCTGGGATAGATAAAAACGTCCTCAACACATGGTTGCTCAGAAAAAAAAATACAATAACACAAGTGTTATTTTTCCATGATATTAGAAAGGAGTATCAGAAAACAATGTTCTCATCCTTGTATTTTATCAGCTGAGGTAACTGGCAGCTTTTTTTTGCCTTTAACGTGGATGGTTTATCTCTGTAGCATACACCTGATAGTCACAGAATACTAATTTTTAACTGCATAAAAAATCCTTCCCCATTTCAGTTGCTCAGACTGGTTCCTTGTGATATAAAAATGCTACCAAACCTACAGTCCTGCAGTCAATACCAAGAAATCCACAGCCCTGTTGACTCCTTGCATAAAAAACACGTGCAAAAAAAAAAATCCACAGCAAACTGGGATCAGATTCCTTCCCCTACCAGAAAACAGGGCACAACTGCTGTTTTTATATCACATTTTGCCAAAGATAAAACAAATCCAGATGAACTTTATTCTGAGACATGAAAACCACCTGCCTGAAAAGCAGCAAAACCATGCCTGAGTTCAGTGACATCCTGTGGGGTAGCAAGACCTTCTCCATCCATCCCACCTAGCTGTGAAATTCTGCAATTTTCAGCAAAAACAGGGGGAAAAATGAAAAAAATCAACCCATACAGCCCTTCATGGCAGACCTGAGAGCTGGCTGAGCAGAGAGTGACTCTGAGCAGCTGGGAAGGAAAATGGGGGAGGAAAAAAAGGGGAAAGTTTGCAGGAAAATCCATGACCAGTCCAGCCCCATTCCTTCAGCACCCACACACTGCACATGCAAGGGCAAAAGGGTGCCCAGCAGCTCCAGTATTTCAGAGGCACTCAGGTAAAACAGATTTAAAAGCCAGGATGGCAGTGGCTGCTCCTCAGGCTACAGAAAATACACAACACAATGAGGTGCCTGGTGGTTATTCCAACCTCCTGCTCATACACAGCATCACACTACAGGAAGACAACTGAAGACAGTCCCTTGTCAGCATTTTTACCACAACACTTACATTTTTATCTGCAGGAGATACAATTTCCAGCCTGAAAATAACCCCATTTTAACACATTCACAGCACAGATCTATCCTCCTCCACCTCTCATGGCGAGGATAGATCTTGCTAACCCCACTCCACATGCACAACACAATCCCTGCTCCTCTTCTTTCTGATTTTCCAAGGGACAAAAAGCAACAAATGAAGCAAAAAGAAGACATTTGGGGCTCTGCTCCAAGCCCACGTGCTTCTAAAGTAAGTCCCCAAACTTCTGGCCATGGTGGCAAATAAGCTGCTGGTGCTCTCTGTCCATCTGTACAGCTCTTTGGAGAGACTGGTGCCTGCATTTAATGGGAAGCAGAAGCTGTATTCCTACTGTACCCAAACCATGTGTGGGTTTAAAATTAACTATGCAGAGATGCCTTTACACAATTGAAGCCTCGATTTTTTTTTTGGCCTGAAAAGGTGATTTTTAGCTAGCAAGGGGGAAAAAGACATCTTAAAAAAAAGATTTTTCCTTCAATGGTAATTTTGTTAATGCTGAGAGAGGGTAAGGGAAAAAATGCTCAAAGTTAAAAATATCTTTTCTAATTGACATTTTTAAGAGCATGTGTATGTGTGTATATACCCACACAAGCAACCACACGTGTACATACACAACTCCACAGCCAAAACAAACAATACATTCATATTTAAATGCTACTGATGCCACATAAACGGGAGCCAAAGATTATTTTAATTTTTACCTGCACTGAATTAAAACCCAGACCCAGTTAAGAATACTAAGTTTTCTCATTGCTTTTAACAGCTGAGCTGCTGTGGTATTTTACTGTAGGAGAGCAGTAAATGAAGATTTGTTAATGATGAACAGAAATTGGTTAACCAATTTGGTTTTTAGAGACTGATGTATGTAACAAGACGGGTTGAGGGGGGCGTGAAGAGGAAAGGCTGGGGAAGGGAGGGAGTAAAAACACACACTTAAAACAGTCATTTCACATTGTAAAAATAAACAGCATGATTTTCTCATAACACCAAGCAGGTCTACAGCATACAAAGCAGGCTAAGTACAGGCAGACTTTAGACAGCTACTGGGTCATTAACATTTGATTTCTGTGATCTGTCCAAATTCTGGAGGTTACTTATTTTTGAGTGTCCAATTTAAAACTGTACCTTTTTTTTTTTCCCAAATAAGCCAATTCTCATCATCAGAAGATTCTTCCCCTCCACATGTGCTGTGCTGTTGACTCCAGAAGTGCTTATGAAAAATTAAAAAATATTACAACTATCACATGGGAATGTGTAGGGAACTGGTTACACCTCACTGCATTTTTTGTTTTTAATTGGGGTAAAATCATCCTCCAAGTCAGGAAAAAGAGAAGAGAGAATAAGGTACTAAATTCTTAAGGAAAACAAAGTGTGGAAGAGGAGGACTTATGGGTCTTTGGTTTCAGAAAGCTCAAGGCATTACCTATCCTGGTGGGCTTTAGCCCACATTAGCAGTTTCCTCTCCAAGGTCACTGGATTAAAAACCACAAGCTTTCCCTCTTATCAGAATGGCAAAGTGATGTTTGGTCTGCAAGAAAGCAGAGTGTCCCCCCCTGATCTATGACAAACCAGATGACACAAAACAGGTCTTCCTGCAGCTAATCTCACCTCTGACACAGAAACTGCAGGGCCAGGGCCAGGCAATATCCCTGACACGGGGACATGCCTGCACCATGGTCCAGAAACCTTTAAGGTTTGCATCTTGGACTCATCTGTAAATCCTGAAAATCCTTGGCCTGGCTAGGCTAAGGGGTTCTCCAAAAGTAGTTCTGCAAGCAGCAAAGCATTTCTGGAGTCCTCAAACACACAAGCACACGTGCAAACCTTCCATGTGAGACTCTTCATGGACAGAGGAGAGTTGAAAGCGGACAGCAATCATTTTCAAAATCAAAATAACCAAGAGAACGCAAAGAGCTACGTGTCATTATTCATGGAGGCAACATCGAAACGTCTGAGGCTGAGAGATGACATAAAGAAAAGTTATTTTGCCTACCTACATAACAATGGTCAAGGTTCAGGTTCATGGCTAGTGACCCTCGCTGAGAAGTGTCTGCCCTACAACCAGCCAACCACTTTGCTTCTTTAGTGCAGCGTGAGAGCAAATGCAAGAGACCGACACAGACATTCAAAGCATCATGGATAGGGGCAGGGGTGAAAGGGTTGGTCAAGCAGCTGCAAGGAGAAAGTGAGCACTTCTAGAAAAGCTGAGGTTATTAATCGGTTTAGTATTCAGGGAAAGCCATCAGAAACCCTATTACCCAAATATCCCTTCAAGAAATGCTTCTGACAAAAAAAAAAAAAAAAAATTCATTTGCAGGAAAAAAACTCCAAATTGTAATCAATAATCCCTTCCCGCCTCCCCCTCCATACCCACCTCCCACCCCAGGGGTTTTGCATCTTTGGTTTCCCCACCATTAAATGACACCCCAATGGGATTTACAATGCATTTCCTCATTTGTTCCAGATTCCCCAACCTCCTCCCGTACACCCTCCCCTTCCCAGATTTCATCCCATAAAACTGGGATTTTCAGTTTATTTCTTCTAATAAAGCAGACAGGTTACTTGAAAAATAGACAAAGGGACAAGTTACCTCTCTGCTCACCTGGAGCAAAACCAAAAAGCAAACCCAAAACCCCCCTCAAGAACTTGGCACCTAAAAGGGATTGATATCCTCAAAATTTCCAACAGCAGCAAAACAAACAAAGAAAAGATGCAGGAAGGAACAAGGAAGGGAAGAATGGAAGTTAACGCAGACTCTTCATGGAAATGTGGCAATCTCAGCCTTACATGACATTCACTATCCCCACAACTTTTTGGGTTTTCTAAAGAACAATTTTCCTTTTTTTTTTTTTTTTGACACATGTATTTCTCTTTTGGGGTTTCTTTGAAATGCATTGGTGGGTCCAGCCCAGAGCCACATCAAAACAAATCAACATTCTGTATCTTTCTGCCGTGTTTGATAATTTTCTTCTCTTTTTTTTTTTTTTTAAAGCCTTAATTATCTTTCTTTGGAGGTTGGGTTTGGAGGGAAGAAAAACCAAACAGGTGCATGGAGGAAATTAACATCAAAAAACTCAGAAAATAAAAAAAAAAAACACCAAAACAAAAGCCAAACTATCCAGCCCTGTTTTTCAATTAACAGCCCTGAGCAGTGTAAAACACTAAAAGGCTTTTGCTGGGCTACATCCAGCTCTGCCATGTAACTTAGATAACAACTGGGGATGCTCTTGCTTAGCATTCAGCCCAGCAGAGCTAGTTTCTTTCGGGAGCTGAGGGCTCATTAAAATGACCTTTCCCCATGATTATTATTTAATGAGTGTGCTCTAAAACAGAAACCCCTTGTGTCTCTGGAGGAAAAGTCTCAAGTAATCTCTTTTCCCACTGAAGTACTAATGACAGGCTGACAAAAAAAAAAAAGCTGCAAGGAAAAAATTGAGGTGAGGGTGAGGGAGGGAAACTGGAGAGTCAAATTTAATGCAGTAATTGCCACATCCTTGAGCACCGTGGGTTATGTCTGGGCATCTGAAAAAAAAAACCTACCACCCAGAAAGAGACACAAAAACTTGACATTTATGTTTTAAAAAATTAAAAGGAAAAACTTCTGGCTGTTAAATACAGCAGCAACAAGGAGTCAGTGCCTCCATGTTTTGTGTGCCTGCCTGGAGAGAGTCTATCAGCAAACAAACTGAGCATGATAAAACTAAAAATGGGTGAACAAAAAAAAAAATTAACTTAAAGGGGTTGGAGGGAAAGGGGGGAGCCTAGGCTTTATCTGGACAAAGGCAGCAGGGATATTTGAATAATAGAGAGTACCCCAGACTAGGTTAATTCCAGTTCTACTGATGGGGAGTGGGAGCAGGAGGGGGATGCAGAGCAGGATGGAGTGAAGCAGCAACCTAATCGCCTGATAAGAGACACAGCAAGAGAGACAAGGTACACAGGTTTAGTTAAAAATGAACTCGGTATGTTTAATAAAGCTTGGTAAACCAAATCGCAGTACAAACATCAAGTCACACGGCCACACAACAGTACCCCAGTAATTAAAAAAAAAAAAACAAAACAGGGGGGAATAAAAGAAAAAGGAAAAAAGGAAGAAAAAAACAGGGGGTAAGAAACAAGAGGGGAAAAAGAAAAAAGGAGGGGAAAATAATAAAGGATGGAAAAAAGGGGGAAAAGGAGGGAAAAAAGGAAAGTAATTAAAAAAGCTCCTTTCAAACTTCAACAAGGCTCATGCCAAAATAAAATAACAATAACTAAAATAATAATAATAGTAATAATNGGCCGCCCGGCCGCCCTTCCTGCCCGTCGAGCTGTACAGGCCGGGCGGCCGCGGCTTGGCAGCGGACGGGGGCTGCGCCGGCCACTCGTCCCTCAGGGATCCCTCCTCCTCCTCCGCGTCCGTATCTGTGGTCAAAGCGGGGGGGAAGAGCGTTACATCGCTGAATGGGGGTTTGGGGATTTCGGTNGGAAAAGGAGGGAAAAAAGGAAAGTAATTAAAAAAGCTCCTTTCAAACTTCAACAAGGCTCATACCAAAATAAAATAACAATAACTAAAATAATAATAATAATAGTAATAATAATAATAATAATAATAATATAATGGCGGTGGTGGCAGCAAGGAAGGAAGTGAGGTTAAAACTGAAGGGAGGAAGGGAACAGGAAAGCAGGGAGAGGCGGACACTAAAACCCAGTCGATATAAAAGCTCTAAAAGAGCCAGCCAGTAAAAATATCNTCCTCCTCCTCCTCCGAGTCCGTATCTGTGGTCAAAGCGGGTGGGAAGAGCGTTACATCGCTGAATGGGGGTTTGGGGATTTCGGTGCCTCCACTGTCCACCCCTGCCCAGGTGCTCTATCATAAGCCTTGAGCTCAACAAACACAGAAATTCACGTTTCCTTCTTTCCATCACAAATGGACATTCTCCACCTCCTTGTCCTCCCTTAAGATCCAAGGAGCGTTCTTAGCTTGGCAGCAGAAAAACAAAGCAAACATTTCCACTACGGAAATGACCACTGAAGGCACAGCACTGTCAACAACTGGACCATCAACCTGAATTTGTCTTGGCTATGGTGATATTCAACACTCTTGACCCGAATCTCCTTTCCTACACGAACCAGCTCTCGCAGAGGGTTTTCAACACATGTGGTTGGAGCAAGCCCAGCTGCCAAGAAGGCAGAATATCTAACTCCAAATGTCTGACTCCAAACGCACTGCCCCAGATGCTCCACGGTGTACGCCACAAAGGAGCAGGGACCAAGCCACTCCCTGGTCTGTGGAGCACGGCTTTACAAAGCTGCTAAGCCCTGTGGGTGGTGAGAAGTTATCCAGCCATCCCCTCTGGCATCTGATGAGAGGGACAAAAAGCATATGGCACCCCTGGATGCAATAGAAGGGGGTGTAAATTGTCACCTCCCCGTCGGTGGACATGCCCTCAGCTCCACAACACTACAGATATTGTGGCATCACTCCCCAACTCCACTGCACTGGGTTGTGGAGAGAAAGACATGAGGAACGGCAAGTTTAGGAGGCTCAAAGCCCAAATATGCAAAGTATTTTGGACATCTGACTTTTCTTAAAATTTGTGGGAGTAAGATGCTCAGTTCGCCCTTTGGATCTATGCCCAAAGTTTTCAGGACTCCAGGTAGAAAATCCTGAGCTCAGGAGGCAGAAGGAATTGGCGCCAGTCCCATTTCTCCTTCTCCACATGAGCAGTCCAGCAATCACAGGAGGTGCTGCCATATGCTCAACCTGCCTCCCCAAATCCACCATGCCTGAGTGACCAAATGACAGGCTGAGGCCTTCCCTTGAACCTGCACACAGCTGAAAAACTGAAACGGAGCTGTTTCTTCAGCCACAACAACCCTGAGCTGAGACCTGAGTGACAAAAGGGAACATTGCTAAACCAGGAGACTCACTGGACAGTGGTCAGACAGAAGCTCTCTTAGGTCTGGGAGGGAGTTTTTGTTCATGAAACCACAGTGCCAAGTGGGAAGGCACTGTAAAAGCTCCCTCTGCCATGAGCCAAGGATTTAGCTCCAGCAACAGCCCATCCTTTCTCATCCCATTAGTTCCAGAGCCCACAGTTCAGGAGACACGTGTCTGTCCTTGGGAGTGAAGCACACTCAAGAACAGAACTGCTGGGTAGTTTGTACAGCACAATAAGCCAAAGGCTGTGTTCAAGTCCAGTGGACACAATGACTCCTATTTTGCCATATAAATGGCTAATTTCATGCCAAACATTTGTTCCATTGGAGAGTCACTAGCTCATCTTCCCCATTAGTGAAATTTCTAAACCAGTGTTGCACCAAGAGATATATTTGTTATGCACACAAACACCCCATAAAGGTTTTAACGTGGCTTTAAATAGCTGCAAGCAAAGGGAAAGATGCGTGTGCAAGTGAGCTGAGACCATTACACAACGGTCTCAGACCATAAACTCTGCCCCAATGTCTGCCTGAACTGTTAAAGGCTCTCCTATGTTTGGTTCTACTGTTTTCCCAACATTGTCAGCAATTCCAATTTTTCCTTCTGTAACAGGGGTCAGTTGCTGGAACATTCACCTCGGGCACACTCTGGGTTCAGAAGTAACAACAGCCACACTGATGTGGGGTGGGGACAAACACTGATGAGACTGATGGCAAGGCTCAGCACAGCCATGACACTGAAGGGCAGGAGGATGCTCAGGAACACCAGTGCCACTGCCAGGCTTTTCCTTTCCAACAGATTCCACAGCATAATCCCAAAGCCAAGCCCAGTGAACTTAACAAGGACTTCAAAAGTCAACCACCTCCTAGAGAAGAGGCTCCACCTGCTCATCTGACAGGTAGAAGGAGAGTGTCTACTCCCACCAAAAGCAAGAACATGGGTCAACTTCTTTAAGTGTTTTCCCCACTGATGATGAATACAGCACAGGCCAGGAAGAGACACACTGATTGTGGCTTCCCCTTGGACAGCAAGGTGGGCAGACAGCCCATGCCGACCCCAAAGATGCAGAAGCAGTCACTGGGAGGAGGAGGAGGTCACTTTTCATTCATGAGCAAAACCAGACCCATCTGCAAGACCCCTTTCAATAGGCCAGGAACTCCCACCACAACCCCTCCTGCAGACAGAAGAGATAAAAAAGAGGTTACTTACTATAGGAGTAGCTGCTAACTTCAGATATTGCTGGTGAATGGGAAACCTTGAGCTGATTTTTGACTTTCAACCCCACCTCCATCTTCTTCATTTTGGCAGTCACTTTGTTTTTACCTTCCTTGGCTGCTTTCAGTGACAGGCCCAGGTTCTTGGCCAGGCTCTTTTCTTCCTTGCTTGGCAGAGCCTCGTGGGCTGGGAGGTACCTGTTGCCACCTCCACTGGTTTTGAGCTTTCCCCCAGAGCTCTCAGCAAACTTGAAGGGGGATTTGAGCTTGTCTTGTTTGGTGAGAGACAGGGCCTTGTCAAGCTTGCTGGCCAGCTGCTCCTGATCTGATGGCACCTTCTTCTTTTTGAGCTTTAACTGCCGAGGTGAAAGGAAGAGACAAGGTGAACATAGAGCAGACACCATGGCAGATCTGAGGGAATTCACTAGCCCTCCAAATTGTCTTATGCATACAGTTAATAAAGCCTCAAGGTGATATTCTTAGCCTCCCAGCTGCCATAACCCACCATGGTTCTAGAGAGGAAGAAGAGGAAGATGTCAGCAAACAGTAGAGTTTTACTCTTACTGAGCACTACAGAATTGCAAGATTAACTTGGAAAACCTGAATGCTCTTCCAACAGAAATACGTTCATAGAACAACATACTTTGGAGTTCTTCCTTCTCTACACCACCTGGTTTTTAGAGTATATTTGGGTTGGTTTTACAAGCTTCTCTCTAAAGGATTAAAAATCTTCTTTACCCAAGAACCAGCCAAATAAATACGGATTCCACATAATCAACCAGCTCCAGTGGCTGGGATGCCAAAAAAACCCAAATACCT
This sequence comes from Irena cyanogastra, assembly GCA_013397155.1. Classification (NCBI taxonomy): domain Eukaryota; kingdom Metazoa; phylum Chordata; class Aves; order Passeriformes; family Irenidae; genus Irena; species Irena cyanogastra. The sequence goes on along the minus strand of VWZV01004134.1, from coordinate 31,349 downwards.
CTCAGCATGAGCATTAGCACCACTGCACTACGGCCAGAGCTGTTACATCCTTGTCAGTATTTTCTTGCTTCTTGAAAAAAGTAAATATATTTTACATGTGCTACAGCTAGATAACAGCAGCTCTAACTCAGTACTTTGCCTGCATGCATTTTGGATTTCATCAGCAGCTTAAAGCTCCAGTAAGTATCTCATTGCTTCAACAGGAGCAGAAGAAAACCCTGCATTTGAAATAGCATTCCTCCCTTGCTTCAGGAGGTTCATTCCCCTGTGCTCTCTCAATAGGCAAAGGGGTAAGACAAGCCCTGCTCTGGATTCAGAGCCAGTGCAGCACTGAATGCTCTGCTGGCTCCAAGGCACTTGACTCTGCTGCCTTCCAAAGAGGTTCAACCTCTGTAAGCCAACATTAGCCCCTCCACTGCACACAATCCTATCTTGAGGAGCATCTAAACCCATGCAAACTAAAAGCAGACACTGAAAGACCAGGAGTCCAAGCCAACACCAGCAAAGCAGGAAAGAGATGGGCTTTTGGCCCATGGCTCCGTGCTCCCCACGAGGGCACTGACCTCATTTGAGAAGCTGGGAGCTGCATCGTGCTCTTCCCAGCTTGGGTTCTTCCCTTTCATCTTGCCACTGCTGCTCTCCACATCCTCGTCCTCCTCTGGGAGGGCCCCTTTGTGCCTCTTCTTCATGCCCTCACCAGTCTCAGAGTCTTCAGAGAGCAACAAGGACTTGCTCAGTCTGCAAGCCAAGCACAGGATGGGTCAAGGTGGGAGGGCTTTCCTCCCTGTGATCCCCACTAAGCTCAAAAGTGGGGTTAAATGCCTCCCAAGACAGTGGGGATCCTCAGCAGGAGCCAAGTCTACTGTGAAGTGACAGCAGTTTGGACAAGGTTTTCCACCAAACTGCAGAGCCAAGGAGCCCTTCACGCATGCTCCTGGCCACCAGGACAGATGAGGGTGCCTGAAATCACAGACCTGCAAGGTGGTCTCTACAAGGAAGTGTTTGGTGTCTTGATAACAGCCACCAAAAAGTGCCTGATTTGGTACAGAGCAGCAACAGGAAGGACTGACAGCTGAGGTGGCTCTTAAGGTCTTTTCCCACTTCTACTTCCATGGACTCTGTAGGTGCAGGGAGAGACTCCTGAGGCCCAAGGAGGTGCCTCACTGCCCAAACACTTGCTTTGGTATGAGCAGGAGGTGGCAAGGAAGTGCCACGTGGGGTGACATGGAGGGACAAAGGCACTGCAAGGACTGGCTCACTCCAGACTCCATGTCAGCCCCTTGTGAAAGGCATTTGTGATCTGTGTCATTGGACTTGCTTTGGGATTTGGGTGGAAAGGAAAGGGTAAATAAATAAGAAAAGAAAATAAAAAATAAAGTAGGTGAGACTCTAAGCACATCCTTCCCGGCTCCCCAGCCATCTCCAGTAACTATCTGATGGATGAAGGCATGATCACTCAACACCTCAAGATTCCTACCAAGCTTCCATTTCAAGCTCTCATACGCTGCCTCCTTCACCCTAAGCCTGCTGGTCAGACCACCACCACAAAGCCACTGACACGGGGCAGCCTCTGCAGCTTCCAGGCATTTCCCCTCCCTCTATCCTCTCTGCTGACCTGCTCAGACAGCTAAACCAACACCTCAGGCCCTGGACTGAGGTGTGCACCTCCATCTCCCAGAGCAGCCTGCTCCAGCATTCCTGTGATCCGGGGACACGCACACGCAACGCCGTCACGCACCCACCCATGCACAACCCCAGCTGCCTCTGGGTGCCTCCAGCCTGTCCAGCCACCCAAACACGGAGAGCAAAACACAGAGCCACCAACAGGAAAGATTTTCAGAAGCGTTGGTCAGTGGGAGCTGGGCACCTGAATCTGATTTGCAGTCTTGAAAAGGATGTTTGCAAAAATATGGAGCACGCAGAGAGGCAGCTTGGAAATGCCTTCCCATTGGAGAGGTCATCTATGGTAGGGTAGATGGCCAACAGTGGTGAGATCCAAACAAGAGCAGCTGGACTTGCAAAAGAGAAAAAAGCAGAGTAGAGGATAATCCAGATGCTTGAAAGAGAGATGTCAGGCAAAACCAACTCCCACTGATTCAGGGAACAGATAGGAAGACAGAAGAAACACAGCAGAAAGATCCTACACAAAGTACCTAACCTGGAACAGCCCTGTCCTTCCCAGCTGACATCAACATCCCCACAACTGGCTCGACAGCACCTGACTGCACCATCTGCTCTCCTCAAAGCACACGAGGACACATTCCCCAGCTCCAAAACCTCACCTACAGCTCCCTGCCAGCCACATCACCTCACAGCTGCTCAACTCCACCTGTCCTACCTGCACCCAACACCAGGCAGGTGCTCTGCCTGCGGGGAGGGAGGACAGACACTGCATCCCCACCGCAAGGACACACTCACGTTAACGGCACGCGCCGGCAGCGCTGCAGCCAGCGGCCAGCCTGCCAACAAACGAGCCCCGCTGCATCCGAGATGCTCTTCCCCAAGTCAGACCCTGGCGCGGTGACCCTGCCATGTTCCCGTCTTCCCCAAATTCCAGCCTTACTTTCCACTCTTGCTGTCACTCTTCCCTCTCTCCTTAATGGGTGACAGAGCGCTTGATCCAAGTTTCCTCTTCCTGGGCCTTCCAGGGCCTCTTCTCGCCAAGCTTCTACTTTTCTCGTCATGCTTTTCCCTTTAAAAAAACCATACGCTTCACTGTTAACCAAGGCAAAAAAAAAAAAACCAAAACCAAAACAAAAACAAAAAAGGCAAAGGAAAAAAAAAAAAGCAAAAGCAAATTTTGCAACCGAAAAACAAAACAAACAGGGAAAAAATAAAGAAAATAAATCCAAAAAGAAGAAAAAGGTAAAGTAATTAAAAGAAAGCAAGCAAGAACGGGAGTCAACCCAGAACCTTCGCCTGCCACCAAACTGCTAAACTGAGCTGCTGAAGCCAAGGTTGTCTCTAACACAGTCTCCCAGCTGCAGTCACCAGTTACCAGGTTGCCGTGTCACATAGCCTAGGAGTGTGCTGTGCAAAGCTCTGGCGGGATGTACCAGGAGGAGAGGAGAGGAGAGGAGGCGGGGAGGGATGGAGGGCAGTTTTCTCTCCCGGGCTGAGAGGCAGTGGAAGTGCCCAGCTGGAAAAAACCAAGACTTGGGTGAGCTGCCTGTGACTTACTCGGAGTCCCTGCGGCGCTGCAGCTTCACCAGCTCCCGCTGCTTCTCCTTGTAGCGCCGCTGCAGCTCGGCCAGCCTCATCCTGTAGTCCAGCTCCATCGCGTCCATGTTCTCGATGGCCGATTTGATGGAGTACATCTGGGTGGGGAGGCAAGAGTGTCACACTGGGTGTGCAATGGCCAAGGTGTGCAGCCTGCCAGAAAGCCCTTCGTGCTGAGAGGGGAGCAGAGACCCCCTTGCCCACCAGCTCAGCCTCAGAGTGGTACCCAAGAAAACCAGCAAAGATGTTCTGTGCCTTACGCACAGGATGGCATCAGTTCTGAGGGACTGCAACCCTGGAAGAGAACCTGCAGGATAAGATGCTCTTTAACCTTGTTTAAAAAGGCAGATCACAATATAACCTATCTTGGAATACTTACTTGCTTCATACAAAATAATTTATCAGCCTCTTCCACAGGGAAAAGTCAGCAAATTCAAAACAAACAAGGAAAAACCTTGCTGCCACTATTTTTATTTATCCTCTGGTCAAAACAGTAGCACACAGATTCCTCTGGTTTCACATTAAAACTCCACTTCCAGAGCTGACGAGGGTCCTGCTGAACCTTGACTAACAAACAAGGGAAGAACCTAAACTGCAGCCCACTGACTCCTGTGCAGCCAGGAATGTGACATGAGGGAACAACCAGCTGGTTCTGCTGAATGGAGAGGGGCAACACAAGCCAGCATGAGCCCCCAAACTGGGGTTGGACAGTGAGTTGTGTGAGTGGATGCACTGGGGCTTTCCAGGCTCAGCCACACTAAGAGCTACTTACTGGTTCATCTTTCTTCTGCATCCAGCTGTACTTCTTGTTGGGATTCAGCTCTCGAGGCAGCCGGATGGTTTTCAGACTTTCCATGAAGGGGGTGGAAAGCACTTCCATGAGCATGTGGGTGCTGGCAGCCAGCAAACTCTCCAGCGTTGGCCGGACAGGGAAACTCTCTGGACCTGCTGAGAAGGACAGAAATAAAAGCTACAGAAGACCACATTCCAAGACTGCTTCTCCAACAGGCACAAGGAGGGGCCAATGGCCCTTTCTTGACTATGGCTGCTCAAGGAGGCCCCCCCCAGCCACCCTTGGTCCCCACCTGAGATCTCCTGTTGTACTCAGCCATGGTGTAACTGGCAGTTCCCATCACTTCTCACCTCAGGAAGTTACTGGAAGGTGAGATTCTTTTCAGGACCTGCCAAGCTCTTGGAAAGCGTCATCTGGAGCTACTGGGCCAAACCCCAACAGACTGTGGACTCAGCTCCTGCCAGAAGGGTGTTACCCTGGCAGCTCTCACAACTGGGGCTCCGTTTCCGCTACGCACACCACGAAGTGTCTAGACATGGCGAGGGCCTTTGGAAGGGAGAGCAGTACAAAAGCCACACGTAGCTCAGCCTGCTGCAACAAAAACTCTGCTCCAGCCCCATCTGAAGTACCAACCACTCCTGCAACTCAGAGTAATGCTCTCCTTGCTGTCTGGCTGAACCTGTGACTCCACTCCTTTGCCCACCTGGAGAGCATGGGGACCATAAGCTGGGAGACCCAGCATGGTCTGAAGTTGACCAGACTCCCCACTCACAACTTACTTTGCATTTCTTGCTTCCGTTTCTCCAGCTCCATCTCTGCAATTTCACTCAGCAAAGTGATCCCTTGCAGGAAAGAGTGCTCCAGGGTCTGGTCAGTTAACACCTCCACCTTCATCTGGGGTGGAGTGACAGCGGTGGAAGTCAACAAGGAACAAGCCTGAGGCATTTCTGTAGCAGCCACCAAAGCATTCATCCCAGCCAGTGGGTCACCCGGCTTGATGTCCAGATCTGGCATTTGGCAAGTGATTGCCTCTTCTGTGTAGGAAGGGATCTCTGGCCCCTGCTCCCCCTCCTCAGGAGGCAGGCTGGGAAACTCCCTCGCCCGGGGCACATCAGCACTCTGCAGATCCATGGCTACAGAGGCCTCCTCCCGCTGGGGCGTCAAGTCCATCTCCGGTGGCTCGCTCTCCGCATGCACGAGCAAACCGTCATAGTCCATGTGCATGGAGCAGGTTTCTGCTCCACTCCCGCTCTCTGCCTCGGCCTCTGCTTCTGCAGGACAGGCCACAACCTGGTAAGGAGGTGGGCAGCTCTGAAGGTCTTCCTGGTCCTGCTCCATGGCACCCAGGGCTTCGCCTTGGTGCAACAGGAGATTGCAATTGTCCACGTTCTGCACTGCGACGGCTGCAGAGGTGGTGATGTTCAGAGTCCCCATGTCCTGCTCACAGATGCTTTCCTGGCTGTCCTCCATCTGCACCTCTGATTTCACCCTCTCTTCCAAGGATTCCTCTTCTGCTGTTGTTTGGATGGGCTCTAGGATTTTGGACGGAGACAGGTGGATGGGCTTGACCTCTGAGGAAAGATCCATGTGCTCAGAGCCTTCAGCAGGCAGCGGGACGTCAGGAGCCAGGCCATCCGCATCAGACGCTGCGGGGGGCTGCAGGAGGTAGGGATAGTGTCTTCCAAAGGAGGGAGGCAGCGACTGGAATGGGTATCCAGGGGGGATCTCTGCAAGATATCAGAAGGGACAGACTGTAATGGCTGGGTCTCCAAAGCACCTTCTCTCTCACTAAGGCATAGAGCTGGTTCCCTTTGCTTCCATCACCTCTGGTCTCTGCCTTTCTCAAGCAATAGCTGCTTTGGGCACCTCTCTCCTGACCAAGCTGCCACAGGCAGCACCCCAGAGGTCCTTTCTGCACCTTTCCAGCACTTTCATGCAACTGGAGAGAGACCTGCCTCCTGCACCCTCTCCCACTAGGACTCCAGCCCTGGAAGAACCAACCCAGGCTCAGCCCAAAGGAAGAAGAGAGCCTACAGCCCCAGGCACCCAGGCATCCATCTCAGTCCATCGCACCAGCCCGGCTCCTTCCCTCTCCCCTGCCTTTTAGAGGAGCTATGTGGCTTTCCCCAGGGGAAGGGACAGAAGCAGGAAAGAGCCGAGGAGAAAAAGGGAGGCAGGCACAAACACAATGGGACTCTGCCAAAGCAGGGCTCTCTTACCTGGGAACAAGGCCTGATATGGACCAGCAGCCTCTTTTTCCAGCTCCAGGTCTTTCTTCTCCACGGTCTCGGGCGCCTCTTCCTTTGGAGGGATGGCAGGGGCAGGGGGTGGAGAGGCGGGGGGCGGGCTGGAAGGATGGGAGCTGGGGGTGGCAGGGTAGGAGTAGGCTGGCTGCGAAGGTGGCTCCTCCATCTTTTGGATCACCTCAGCTTTGAGCACAGACACGGGTGAGGCCCTGGGAGAGAGGGGAGGTGGACTCACAGCCTTGCTGTAGGACGTGGAGGCGCTGGGAGACAGCACAGGTGGTTTTCGGTGCACCAGTCCCGGGGCAGAGGAGGAAAGGCCTGACTTGGCACTGTCCAGGCTCCGTTTTGTCACCTTCTCTTCCATATCCACACGCTGCTCGTTTGCCTTCAGCCTCTCCTGTGACAAGAACAGAGCAAAACTCAGCACAACACCTGGAAAACGGCACCAACCTACCACCAAGCAAGACCAAAAAAAGGTCTTATCAAATATGCAGTGGAATAAAGAATGAGTCCCCCAGTGCAAGACCATTTGAAGACCAATCTGATGGAGAGTGACACTGATCAACAATAGCTTTGTCACAAATTCCCAGCTCCAGGAATCATGAGAAGGACATCTCAGCTTTCATTTGCACCCAAAGCAAACCATTTTTACTTCCAAGCCTCCAGCCTAACAAGCCCACACGTAAAATGAAGCCTGAAAACCAGAGGATCACTATAAAAAATGAATGGGTGTAAAACACCCAAATGAAAGCTCATGACTTCCAAAACCTTTCCATGAATGGGAGCTCTCTCCAGGAGCCAGTGTGACTGCTGCAAGTCCTGCAGCTGCTTCTCTGAGCTGCTCAGGAAGTTTGTTTGGAGGTGACCAGGGATGAAACCACTCAACTATACAGAGACATCCCATGGGAAGGAATCTAGGTTGCACTGCTGCTGCTGGGGAGCTCTTCTGACAGCACTGCTCAAGGGCTCTACACCAAACCCCTCCAAAACCCACTCTAACTGCAGTATTAGAGCACACCAAATGCTTCATATCCCAGAGACCACGGCAGAATCACTCAATGCATCCATACCCTTGAGACACACTTGCCACACAGGCACAGCCGCATTTTCTCCCCAGACACTCCAACTTCAGGCTCGTTTCAGGGCCAAGCAAGAAGTTCTTGAAAACATACCACGAGCTGGGCACTCCTCTGCAGCTCCATGGCGTGGGCTGCTTGCTGCTGCAGGATGTACAGCTCGTGCTGCCGCAGCAGCTGCTGGTGGGAGAGCAGCTGGAGCTGGTGAGCGTGCTGCAGGGAGCTCCGGGTTGGGGGGTACATAGCGGGCCACAGCGGGGGTGCCCGGTCCATCAGCTCTGCTGTGGAATGAGCAGAGGTGCAGTCAGGGAGGCAGCAGGGCAAGGATGGATAAAGGATTCGGGATCACTCAGGGCAATGGTGTCTACAGTCCCGGACTGTAGGGGATGCCAAACACTGGGCTGCGCAGAAACACAACCAGAAACCAGAGGGGAAAGAGAGCTGTGCTCCCCTCTGCAGCCCCAGTCACACCGCCCCCGTGCCCTAGGGTCATTGGACTTGCTTTGCTCTCCAGCCCCTGGTTTGATTTCCATGCCTGAGTCTTAGATTCTCCTAACCAAGGACTCAAAACTCTGCAAGGTCCTGCAGGAAATGAAGAGCCACTACTGAAGATTACACGTTTCCATCTCCAAAACACACCTAACGAGAGGGCTGCTGACATCCACCCTACAGCTGTGACTGCTGGTCCCCACAGGCAGGTATACTCCTCTCTGGCCCTCTCCTAAGTCTGTTTTCCCCATAGCTGTCAAAGAATGGTCCTCAGGCACAAGCTCCCATCCTTACCAAAATGTGGCAAGTGCTCACTGGGGATCACAACAAGCTGCCCCGACTGTGGGTCTCTGGCAAACTGGTAGGCAGAAGGGAGAGCTCCCCCCATGGCAGGGGGGAAGCCTGGAGTCATGCCCTGGTGCAGGGAAGGGTGACCAAGTCCTGGAAGAAAAAACACCAAAGTCACAACCCAAGAGATGCAGACAGCTCTTACCCACACAAGAAGTCATCTACTGCTCCGAAACGCCTCCTTCCCTTTTCCCTGAGCTCATCAAACAGCCTCACTGGGCTGTAGCAACACTTCTCCCTGGATTTCATTGGTGTGAACACCCCCTGGGCACTGCTCCCTCCCAGGTCACTCACCGTAGGGATGGCCAGCCAGCCACATGGAGGGGCTCCCTGTCCTGGGGAGCCAGGGGTGGGCTGCCAAGTGCGAAGCGGGGTCTGCAGACCAGCGCCCAGAGCCCGCCAGGGCTGGGCCTCCCGTCACCATCAGGTTGGAGTTCAGTCCGTTGGTGGCACAGCTGGAGGGGTGTATTCGGGCAAAATCTGCCAGCTCCTTGCTTTCTCTGGGGATGGAGGAGGCAAGAGAGACAGTGAGAGAGGGTCTAAGCAATGGAGGAGCCCAGGAGTATGGACCAGCCTGCAGAACCAATGTTTGCAAACCAGGGTCAGTCACTCGAGGAGAGCTGTGATGGAGGTGTCATGTCTAGAATAAAACACTCCATCTCTCCAGCCCTTTGGAGCAGGCATGGACTTGCAGCTGTCTATTAGGATTGCTCTGCTGAGGACTTAGGATCTGCCTATAGCCCCATGTACCCCACTCAGCATCCCTCTCCACACCAGCAAGTTTGGTAGCTACACCAGGATGGATGCAATCCTGTCTCCTCTCTGGACTGGCTGTCCCTGAGCTCAGCTTGTGACATTATGGCAAAAGATCTCACCTCCCTCCAACCCTCACCTGAGCAGCTTCTCCTGATCCCGCTCCAAGCGCCCTGCCAGGAGGTGGCTGTCCCGGTGGCGGCTCCTCTCGTCCCCACAGTCATCTTCAGAGCGTCCGTGCCCTAAGAGACAACCCAGCACCATCAGACAGCAGAAATGGCCTGGAGAAAGCTGTCCCCTCTCCTCTGGGCATGGAGCAGAGTACCTGAGAGCCAGGATACCCAAACGCCAGTGTCCCCAAGGATGTTCCAGGTTCAAATCCTGAAAGACCACACAAGGCTCTCTGTGATCAAGATATTCTCACCAAACCAATATTCTCCTGGTAGCACTCAAGTGTTCTGAGGTTCATGTCTCCAAGACATCAAGGGACTACTTGCCACACCAGGCTGGTCTCACAGGACAGCACAGCCATCAGCCTGGGAGCAACAGGACCAAATGGACCACTGTGCTGAAGGACAGTGGCAGATTTCCCATCCCAGCAAGATGGGCAATGCAGTTAATTCTGCATCAAACACATAGTCCTGCTTAGCACACCTCAGAGAGGGGAAGGATTCTATCTCTGCACTTTCTGAAGCACCTTCTGATCTTGTAAAACAGTCTGGGAGCACTGAGTGTGCTCTGAATCCCTGTCCTTCTGCAACAGGCAGAACCAACAATACAGACCCTCACAAAACCAGCGTGCTCCACTCCACAATTCAAACACTAGCAGGAATCTGCATCCCCCTCGAGACATGCAACAAGAAAGGCTCTGATCAGGCAGGGACACATATGGCAGATAAGGGCAGGAATCCAAAAAGGGGGGCTGGATGTTTGGCTGGAGAAACCACTTGCCCACAATCAGCACAGCTCTTGCAAATACAGCCTGGCATGGTAGCAGCTGCATCTGCGAGAGGTTAGGAGGCACCTTCACAGGAGTGAGCAGCAGAGCCTTGCTTGGCTCTGCCAGGACCAGGTACTGGGGCCACCCTTCCCTTTATTCAAGATCTTCACTCCAGCTGCCTGATTTTAAGCTTGCTTTTCCCTAGTTTTTTCCTTAGCTTCTTTTTTGCATACTCATTTTTCACACAATTCCCTGTTGCCCCTCTCTGCACTATGCTTTGGTGATACAATTCGTTCCTAAATCCCAGCCCTGCTTGCAGAGAGCATTCAGCTTTGCAGGATTGCACCCCAGCAGCCCTTCCCAGGGTCTTCACTCTCCTGTCTGGATATGGTTTGGCACATGGGAAAACATCCTGGAACATCAAGTCTATTCTGCTGACAGGCAGTCTTTTCAAGGAGAGCTCTAGTGTGTATTTCCACAAACCTGGACAGCCCATGGGTTTTTTGCTGTCAAGTCTCCAATTCCCTCAGCTTTTACTGTCAGAAGGAATCCAGGAAAAAGACAACATCTCTCCCAGCTCCTCTCCCCAAGGCTCCTTCCACGGGCTCCAGGCAGAAAACAAAGATGCTTTAAAACCTGGCACACAGCTCTCCCTCCCAAAGGACTTTCCAGGGTCACCACATCTCCCTCACAGCCTGCCAGGACACCACGTGCAGCCCAGCCAACCCCAACCAGCCCCTCCTTGACTCACTGAATGATGCCCCACAGAGCCTCTGTTGCTTACTTTTACTCCCCAACCTCACAAATCCCTCTGGAACCCAAACATCTTCCACCGCCTCTCCACCAGCATTCCCTTTCCACACCCTAGCCCAGGTTTTTCCCCTTTGGAGCCTCTTTTCCTGTTTCTTTCCCCTAATCAATGCCCAGCCATCTCTTTGGTGTCAGCAATATGGAGCAATTCCTTGGAGAGCTAACAGCCTCCCTTCCTTCCTTGGCAGAAGGTGAGTAGACACCCACCCCCATCCTCCCATTAGAAATGCATTATTTTGGTTTTTTATCATCGCTCCTCCCTCTCCCATCTACACTCCTTGTGCTCCATTATTTCCAGACGAGTTTATCATCTTCTTTCCACCCCCCCATCCAAACACAAACACTGAAGGACCTCTAATTCCCGCCCAGCCTCCATCCCACCAACAGGACAGACCCTTTTCTGGACAGAACGATGATTGTCCAGACAGTGAATGATCATTCTGTCTATATATATGAACATGACGCACGGACTGCATAGAAAAATTCAATCAGTTATGCATGGAGGAAAGGCTTAGGTCCGTTCCCTTGACAACCAATGCCCGGTACTAAATACTTGCATTTTACTTGCCAAATACTACAGATTAGCCAACTAAAGCCTGCTTTCTCCTTCTTAAAAGGTCTAAACATTCAAGCACCGTCCACTCAGCGCAAGCAAGCTAATGTTATTAGACGAATATCTCCTGGCACACAAAGGGGGGGGCAGCATTTGGGGGGCGAGAGGAGGAGAAAAGCAGTCTTGTTTTCTGTCTGAAAGCCAACTGCATCACTTAGCAACGAGCCCAGAGGCCTGCCAGAATTCAACCCTTGTTTGCAGCCTTTTAGTTCGGCTCAGTAAATTACATTTAACGCAAGCTGGGAGCGTCTGGGACGATTGAACGGCTGAACAAACAGCTCCCTGTGCTGCCCACGAGGTCCTCGGCCAGCTCCCCCATGGCTGTGGGGAGGGCAATGGGAATGGAGAGAGGGGCTGCTGCCTGAGGGGAACTGCTTCTTGCCACTGAAGTTTGGGAGAGAGGGGACAAAGGCAGAAAAATGGGGAAGGCAAGGGCTAAAACTGGAAAGCCGACCATTGCTCGCCAGCCGCTCGCTTTGGCATCGCTCCTTGGCACACCAGAGCCTCGTGCCAGGCAGCCCACGGGTGTTATCTTGCTATACAAGTCAAGCAGAGAACCAAAATCTCTCTGGTGCCGTCCCCCGCCTGCCAGCACCACGGCTTAAATCAAAATCATGAGATTACAACACCAGCACAAAGGTGATTCGAGAGGTTTCTCTGTCACTCCCTTTGCTAATGGATCAAAGTCATGGAGCAGGATTGTCCTCAGAGGTGGCCAGTGGGGACGGAGTGAGGACAGGGGACTGACTGCCTCTTGCACAGGGGGTCTTACTTCCCACTGTGGTTTACAACATGTCCTTGACTGGCAAGGAAGGCAAACGCAGCTGAAGATGCCAAACTCAGTTCATGGCACACAGCCCGCACTCGGTGGCTGCTCTTCCCAGGAAACAGATCCTCCAGGGAAGCCCTGAGACAAACCCTAGGGAACCTACCTTTGATGCTGCTGAGAGACAGCGAGCGATCCCGGTCTGCCAAGCTGGGCCCCAGTTTGCTGCTGCTGCTGCTGCTGCTGCTGTTGTCCTTCTGCCGGGCCACAGCCACAGCAATGCCTACAGGCAAGTGCCTCACCTCCACCTCGCCCTGGGAGCCGATGCTCTCACGGCCGAAGGATTTGGCACTCTCAGGTCTCTCAGGGTCCCTCTTCAGCTGCTTTGCAGGCTGCTGCAGCAGCAGCTGCTGCACCTTGGAGGCTCCCAGCTGTGCAGAGTCCAACTTCACGTTGCCCAAACCCCCAAAGGGGCTCTTCTTGCCGCAGCTCTGCCGGGACGCCGTCTCCTTGGCAAAGCTGCCGCTGTACTTGATGAGGCTCTGCATGGCCGAGCCCTCGCCGTGTGAGGCGGGGTGCAGGACATCTGCGGCGCCCCGCGAGCCCACCACCGAGGACCGCGGCAAACCGCTGGGGTCAAGGTAGACCTTCTTGGCTTCCTCCTCCACCCGGCTGACGTGGTTGTGCTGCGCGGCCAGCACCGCCATCTGCGTGGTGGCAAAGTTGCCCATCTCAAAGGGCTTCCACTTCTGCTCGGGCGGTTTTAGCTGACCATGGTCCAGGTGCTGCCGGGAAGAGTCCAAAGTGCCATAGACCTTTGCTGCTTCTTTGGAGCTGGATCGCTGGAAGCGGTCCCGCTCGCAGGGGCGATGCTCTGCCTCCGGACTCGGCTTCAGCAAATCCTTGGAGGCCAGGAACTCCCTGCTCTCCGGAGAGCCCAGCCCCGGCCGGTTGAGGAAGGGCTCTGAAGTGACCTGCCTCTTCAGTGCCATGGAGTTCGTCCTGATCACCGAACTCTTCTCTCTCAGAACCTCCATCCTTTTGGCATCACTGTGACAAGAAAAGTCCTGGGACAAGAGTGTGCGGGAGGCATCTGCAAGGCACCGCTCCGTGGGTGACTGCAGCACCCCCACTTTGCCAAGGTCCTTGTCCTTCCCCTTGTTGTCACGGGCCTGGGAGGCGATTTGGATGGGCCCGCTCCTCTCGTCGTAGGCTTCGACCGAAGGCACGAAGGTGGGGGCGATTACTTTGTGCTCCCTCCCCAGCTCCTTGGCCGGTGGGAAGATGGTGTACATGCTGGAATGGACGGGCTGCGGAGGGAATGTTGTGGCTGGCGTCATCTTCCCCGTCTGCGAGGGGTGTGGGGATGGACAGCTACAGGAGATGTGCAAAGCGCCCACGGAGGGCAGGAGGGGCTCCCCCCGCTTCAGCCGCTCGGCGTGGGCGTGCGCAGAAGGCCTCATGTTCTCATCGTGCCGAGCAGGATCCTTGGCACAGCGCTCCTGCTCGGCGCCCAGGACCTTCAGCATGGGGTCCCCGCCGCCGTTGCAGTTGCTGAGGGAAGAGCTCTGCAGCGGGTTCTTGGACTTGGGTTCCCCACCGCCTGCGCCCCGATTTGGCATGTGCTCAGCCAGGAACGGCGAGAGACGCTCACCAACCTTCACCGCCTTCTCCACCACGCTCACTTTCCGGTCGCTGTCGGGCTTGGTGTCCTGTGTGAGGTCGACCACGCTGCGGGGTCGGGACTCCTCCTTCGGCTTGCTCTCCTTCTTGGCAAAGGGCAGGGACAGATCGCTCCGGCACGCCCGCTCCTTCCCACCGGGGTCTTTCAGGCCTCCTTCTTTCGAGCTCTTGTGCAGCTGCCCAAGGTCCTTTTCCCGGAGCAAAGTGCTCGATGTGTGGCTGCCCACGGTCCTTGAGAGGGGAGGCTGTGGGTGCAAAGCGGACTGGCCTGCATGGCTGGACAGGTAGAATCCATCTGCAGAGTAAAAGCAACCAAAATTATCACAGACTTCCAACCCCTTCGGTCCTACACAGAGACAGGCAAGAGGTGGCAAACCAGGAAAGAACGGATTTCAAGAATGTCTTAAACAAAAATGCCCAGGGCAAAGGGGACCAAGCAGGTTCCTCCATGTGGGATACAAGACAGCCCTGTCTCATGCACATTGGGGCTTCAAGGACGGACCTGGCCTGCTTTAGTAAGGACAGCCACATCCAAAACCTTGGTACTGCTCAGCCCAGAAAACATCCTGGCTGATCATCCAAGGCAGTTCCTGCTCTTCACCCCCAACACTCCAGCATCCAGCAGCTCCAGCAGCCAAACAAGCCCAAAGGACAGGGTAAGTACCTGAGGTAACTGATGGGAAGGGCACACAGGGTCCCAGACTCACCTTTCTGTGACTCAAAGAGGCTGTGCTGTCCCAGCTGGGCCAGGAGAGGACTGCCGGCACTGGGAGGTTCGAGGTGGCTCAGGGGAATGTACGATGGGTAGAGACCGTTAGGCAGATGGGAAAAGCCTGCAGAAAATGGGAAACAGAAGAGGGAAACATGTTTTATCCCGAGCAGCACGCTGCCTTGGAACGAGCCCCGCAGGAGCACAGACTGTTGTGGCTGTCGGTCCCTCACACGCCAGGAGCGGCGGCGGCAGCGGGGACGCACATGGTGACACACAGCACACGCAGCCCAGGGCAGGGACCCCCGCTCAGGGACCCCACTTCAGGTACTGACCCCCCACTGCAGTCCCCCAGCTCAACCCGGGCACCTCTGCAGGGCTCCAGCTCTGCAGCAAATGGAGCACACTGCTTCCTGAGCAGAGCCTGACTCCTGAGGGCTCCGTGACCAAACCACCTGGCTGATAAGACATTTTATCACAAGTACAGCGACCTGTGAGTGAGGGCACTCCCCAGCATGCCTCCAGAGCCATGATAAGACCTTCTTGCCAGCACAGCTTTGCCAACACAGCTCATTCCCGCTGCAGGTGCCCAGCACTGGGTACAGGCTTTGGGAAAACATGAGAGCATCCTCCAGAGTAGCTCACAAAAAGTACACTTTCAAATATCAAAATCCAGCATCTTATCCCAGAGGAAGGCAAAACAGAGGAGAAAGTGTGACAACCATCCACAAGCTGATATGAAAGTAGCATATCCTCATGACCATGCTGCCAGTGGTCTGGATGTCCTGGACACTGGGTCCCCAACAACACCTTCATGCAAATCGTCCTCATCAGCATTTCTTCAGTGAATACAATCACCATAATAGTGGTAATAACACACATTGTTGGCTACAGGCAGCAATTCCTCTCCAACACTGCCACCAAACGACACCCGCGCAACACTACAAACCCAGCTTTCCACCAGAATCAGCATCCTAGTCCACGCCGTAATTTAAAAACTGACTTAAAGCCATCAGGAGAATCTGAAGGAGCCAGTCAAGCCCTCTGCAACCCTCCTCCCCTCCTCTCAGCCCGCATTAGCAGCCAACTTCCCCCAAATGCAGCGATCTCACTGAAAGCAATCAGGCAACAAGTCTGTCAAGAGTCCAGCATCCAACTGGCTCAAAACAACATCACACCAAAACCCAAGGGGAGACGGAGAAGTTCAGTTCCCGAAGCCGCACGTGGAGCACCATCTGCGAGAGCTAGTCAATATTTCACATTATTTAGACAGCCAGGATCTCTTTGGCGTACATGTTTGCATCCCGGCATATGTGCCTCACCGACGCGGTGCTCCGCGCAGCTCCTGGCCCGCATCCATCACCCGACAGATCCCAGCGGCATCACCCGCACACGCCAGCCTCCAGCAGCAGGACCAGGGAGCTGCTGTGCCCGTGCAGTTCAGCGCAGAGCCCGTTCCCAGCAGGTAAAACCTGCTGTTTAACCCTGAGCACGAGGAGCCAAGCGTGCATGCACATTCAGGCCTGTCCGTGGTAACCCCAAAACCTGCCCACTGAAGCATTTCCAAACACCTTTCCTTCTTCCAGAGCTGGAGAGAGCTGGGTAGAACCCAGCTTAGTTTAGCTGTGAGCAGCTCCACTCCACGCTGTATATGCCTCGGCCCTGTCGCCGCTCCGGCAGGACTGGGCTGGCAACGAGCCAGCATCTGGAGCAGGAGTGACACATTTCCAAGGGAACACCAGTACCATCTGGCAGAGCACATGGCTGCAGCATGGCAAAGCCCCTGGAGCACCCCATGCCACACCAGCCCGGAGACTCCGGCCGCAGACATCCCCACGTGAGCCCCTTCTCCCAGCCAGACACCAATCCCAGCTGCAGCTGCTGCAGCAGGCGGAAACATAGGCA
Organism: Irena cyanogastra; assembly: GCA_013397155.1. Taxonomy (NCBI): domain Eukaryota; kingdom Metazoa; phylum Chordata; class Aves; order Passeriformes; family Irenidae; genus Irena; species Irena cyanogastra. Next base: position 14,999 of record VWZV01004134.1, on the reverse strand, counting down.
CGGGGATCACGGCGAGACACATCCCATGCTGCACACACCACTGTGCACAGATGCCCATGGCATGTCCCCACCTGCATGTGGTGCAAGGACATGAAGCCACCCGCAGGGCTCCAGGGAAGGGACACACTCCAGCACTGCCATCAGGCACAGGGACACGTGCACACAGCTTGAGTTACTGATATTCAAAGAGGCATTTTGGTACCAGTTACATCTCTGGTCCTACGAGGGCATGTCCCTGCTTTTGGCATCATATCCTGCCCAGGCTCACACAGGCTCAGTCCCAGCCCCAGCCCCAAATGTTCTGAGGCTTCCTCCCCAGTCAGCATCATCACATCCTGCTACAGTGACCCAGCCTCAGCTCAGGGCTGCAGGAACAGGAGGAAGAATCACAAGTGTCCAAGCTGGGGACAGGTTCAGATAGACAGGTTGGGCAGTGTCACCATGCCAGCTGGGAAACAGCAGCAGAACTGAGCTGATGCCACCAGTCAACTACCAAAGCCACCTCACACCTGGCAGCTCTTCCCAGTAACTTCCAGAAGCCCACAACAGCAGCGCTGCTCCTTGGAAAGGCATAAGCCCAGCACAGGAGCTCAAAGCATGTTCCAAAGCTCTGCAGGTGGAGAAACTGAGGCACAGGCAGGTGCAATGACTTGGGGCATCGTGCAGCTGACCCGCAGCAAAACCAGAGAACCACTCAAACTCCAGCCTCGGGTCTACCCAGCGACACTGTTTTCTCCCTTGTAAAGCGCCTGAAGAAGCTGCACAGGCTGTATTTACCTGCCTTGTTCCCTGCCAGGAACCAGAGCCGGTAGGGAGGAGGAATGCGAACCACAGTTTTGCTGAGGATGAACTCAATGCAAATCCAACCTCGAGGCTCTGCCAGAACATCCCTTCCTCCGTAGAGCCCTCCAGCAGCCACTCTGACGGGCTGCTGGCGTACGACTCGCACGTAGCCCAAAACCTGCTGCCCCAGTGCCCTGGGCAGCACCTGCAGGTGAAGCTGCTCCTCTCCGTGCACTGAGGAGCTGCACTCGCAGGAGGCGGCCGCGGGTGAGTCGCTGCCTCCTTGGATCCCTGTGCCAGAAAGCGATGCCAAGGGGAGAAATTCTACCGCAGTGAGCAACGCACAGCTCACCCCAGCCATGGGCATCTGCCAGGAGAAAGGGAGGGGAGAAGGGAAACCACAACCATCTCCATCTGCCTGGGGCCAGAGTGTTTGCTGAACCAGCACAAGATCCGCTCTGCCCAGCAGGCACGCCGACAGGTCTCGGCAGGCTGAGCCACGTTCCTCCAGCCGATTGCTTGCCCAGAGGCGGTCTGGCACCACAGCACAGGCAGGGAGGTGCGAGTTGGCAGCACTGCCAAGCCCAGACTGGCTGTGCCCCCCTTCCCTGCCAAGTCACACCATGCCAAACACATGCGTGTGCCCATTAGCTCGGCCTCTGACCGCCTGGGAAAGGCACCACCAACACTTGTCTCATGCCAGCAGGGACACACATGATCCAAAGCAGCCCAGCTCTGAGGGTTAAAGGGTTCAGGGCACAGAGATCGTTCCTCAAACCACCTTATCCCTATAGCCAGCAGCCAAATTCAAGCCTTGTGATGCTCCAGTTGCTGCAGTGGATGAGCACACCTGTCCTCCTCCTTCCCAGCTCCAAGATTATAAAACATATCTGTTTTGCACAATTGAGACATAAATCACTAAGGGCTGTTATTAGAGGAACTTGGCGGGTGCAGATGTGTCAGCCCACTTGAAAACATCTTCTTCGTCTTTGCCCAGCTCTCCAAAACGGCACGGGTTTGGGGGAAGAGGTACGGCCTCGGGTGACTCACCACCGAGAGGGGATGTGACCGATGAGGAGATGAGATACCAGCGACCGCACAAACCACACACCAAACGTCTGGAGGCCGGAGGTCACGCTGGGGGAAGTGGGAGGGAAACAGACCCCACGTGCTCAGCCCGCTTGGGGTTGCCAAAGGTCCCTGTGAGGAGGAAGCCAACAGAAAGCACTGCCAGGCAGAGCTGGGGGACGAAGGCAGGCAGCCACGCCTGCAGCAGAGGAGGCTGCCACTGGTCACCAGGAGTTCTAAACCTGTGAGGCTTTCTCCAACTTGGCCCCTCACACTTGAAGCCTAAAATTCAGTCCCAGATGGATAAGTCAGTCAAGCCTGGGTTGTAAAAGAGCCAGAGAGGAGGAGGGCATGCTGGAGGCAACATGCTGGAACTGAACATATCTCCCCCATGGACACAGCTCCGGCCAACGAGCCAGGCTACATACCTGAGGTGACACGGGTGTGTGCCAGCACTGAGAAAGCTGCTCCACCCCTTCTCAGCTGTAGGTGACTGGTTGGCACCTTCAGCATCTTCTCCACACTTGCTGCCAACAGGCTACACAGGGGACAGCTCACTTGGACACCCACGAAGGGTCAAGGGCAGCAAGTGGGAGCCAGATGGAGACACCACTCAATGAGGAATTCACTCTCCCATTCTGGTTCCATGCCTCCAAACTAACCAAGACCACCAGCACACCAGTGAGAAGCAGCATCCACAAAGCCTTTGCTCATGCCTTGGGACAGCTTTAATCAAGTCCAGCACAGCTGGACACCCTTGTTGACTGGTGTGGGATAACAGGTGGCCATGTGCACTGCTGGATGCAAAGCACACCCTGAAGCTGAGCCCTGGGCACGAGCCATCCTTGTCTGAGAAGTCACAGCCCTGGCACCGGAACACCAGTAGCCTCCAGCACCCCGGGAGAAGTGAAGTAAGTCTCCCCCATCAGCCCCATCTGCCTGTTACACATTTCTGCCACTTATGAAATATTTCAACCGCCAGCATCTCACCCCATCCTCCCTGGGCATGACGGATGGACACATTGCCAGGACTCAGGCTGGCACCATGCAGTGCTCTGCAAAGGGCTATGGCCACAGAACAGTCTGAGCTATAAAGCCTGACCCCTTGGACCCTCCAACATGAGCCCAGCAGGGCTGGGAAACACAGTGGTGAGAATCTGGGTTTATTTCCATGGGATGTTTTGAACTCTGGGCACTCAAGGGAGATTTGCAGCCCAGCTGCAGCCAGTTCTCAGCAGGCGGCTGGGCACAGAGCAGGAGCAGCAGCCGCCCTTGGCCAGGAACACAATCACCTCTTCCCCAGTCCGGCTCACAGTGCCTCCCAGGCAGCCAACTGGGACAACAGTCCACACCACAAACAGCTGGATAAACGCTTACGTCCTCCCCGGCAGAGGGAGGGGAGGAAAGCTGGGAAGGTCCAAGCACAGCGAGTACCTTCCCACCACCAGCAGGACGGACACTAAACCAGCTGCCTGTGCTTACCATCATCGGTGCATCCCTTACCCTCTCCCTGCAGAAGCAGCAGATTCCCAGGGAAGACTTTCAGGGCTCCCCCTCCAGCACACACCTCCCCAGCTCTGCCCCGCGCAGCTCGGTGGGGCAGGGCACGGCCGCAGCTATTCCTCGTGCACACATTTATGGCTGCAAACAGCTGCGAGCCAGAGTGCTGACAGTGTAAATCTTTGCCACCTCCTCCCCTGCCTGCCGGGGCAGCTCCAGTGACACTCGAGGCACCGGAGCCGCTTTGACTCCGTGCCATGCACGAGACACCAGCGATACGAGCCCCTGAAACATGCTGGGCTGAAACCAAAGCTCCCGGATCAGATGTGCCTGGGCTCCAGCGGTGGCTGGTCCCTATCCCTGTCCCCAGCAGCCCCAAGCTGCTGTCACAACCCACCACTCTCCGCGCCAAAAACCTCCCCAGAAGCCATATTTACACCCCATGCCACGGGACTGGCAGTAGCTTCAAAGCCCTAATTTACAGCCTCAATTCTCTGCATCCCCTGAAAGCCTTCGATCCCATCCCCAGGATCCAGAACAGCCAGGGCAATTTAACTCCCCATTTAATCTTCTAAGGGCCCTGGCGAGCTCGGAGACAGCATCCTCCTGCGGGGGGTCCACACTCCCAGACTTTGCTGCCTTGAACAGCGCCGCGCCGCTTTCCTTCAGCTGCAAAAATCACTACCTTAAAAGCCAAGGCGAATTCTCCCTCCAGCTCAGCACAGCTCTCTATTGTTTCTTTTAATTTTATTTTATTCCACGTGGGAATCTGTGTCCAGGCTGCTTTATTTTTAAGTGGCTCTTGCTCAATATTTACTATCGCTCGCAGCTGCGTCAGCACAGGAACGTTCCGCGCTCGCGCCAGGTTTCCGACCAGCCCTCCCGCAGCCATTCCCCCCCTGTGCCAATGCCATGCCATGATTTTCCTGCCGTGTCACCCTCGTGGTGAATCACCAGCCCCCCACAGCCACAGGACGCTGAAGGGCAGGGTGTGAGCACAGGGAATGGGGGGGTTCCCTGCTTCTGTGGAAATAAACATCCTCAGGCTGAGCCCTGCCGCTCACCTCCTCACCCAGGAGCTGGAACAGCCCCAACAGCCTGGAGATGCCAGAGGAGGAGAAAATGGGAAGTGGCTCAAGGGACTGGTGTTCACGCCAGGTTCTGCCCCGATGTCCTGGAGACTTAGTTTCCACCATGCAACAAAACAAAGGCAATCCAAGGTATGCCAATGCCTCAGGAAAAGGACACCAACAGGACACTCTTAACATCCCCCACAAGGTCACCCACCCCATTAACAGCATCTCCATGGGGACAGCAAGAAGCCACCCAGGTGGGGACACGAATCACTCTGGCAGAGTGAAGGTGGCTTTTCCTCACACTGGAGGGGTCAAGATGGAAAACATACCAGTGGGATTCTTGACATGATGTGCAGCCAGTCCACTCAGTCTGAAACACAGGGTCTGGGAAGCAGCAATCTGGTCCCACGCTAATCCTGACACTCAAACCAGTGTCAACGCTCCTGGGTCACTGCCAGCTGCTACAGCAGAAGCTTCTCCCACATTCCCCCAGCCTGAATTCCCCCACCACGTCGGATGTCTCTCCTTTTCCACTGGAATAATTAAACCTGACACCCCAACAGGGGTCCACCGAAACCTCCAGGCTCTCACTACACAACCACACAGCTCTCCTTAAACAGCAAGGAGTGACACGGTGGAGTCTTCAGCTGCACATTTACTAAAATGCTGTATGGAAATTGAAAAAATAATAATTTTAACTCTCAAACTGATTAGCAGAATCCCCAGGAATGCAGAACCTGGCTGCTAGATTGCAGTCTCGCCTTCCTGCTGATTTTCTAGGCCAGCATGAAAATGCCTTTGCTCTGGTTCATCCTTCATCATGTTGAAGATTCTTCAGCCACTGGTATCCAGCACAGGGATCCTACGGCTGACTCTGCTCCTGGCACTGGATGCACACTTTTAGCACAGGTGCTCCCCCCTCCTTCCTAAGCACAGAAATTTAACCCACCCCATCTTCAATTTTTTTTTTTTTAATCACCCAAACTCAGTGCAGAAGACAACACAAACAAATTATTCCCCCCCTCCCTGAGCCCTGCCTGCATACTTAACCAGGCACCACCCACGCACTGTCCGTGCCTTCATTAGGAAAGAGCTCGTTACCCTTCCCTGCCAGAGCCAGGAGAGCTACAGCAGCTCGGTGGGGGAGGTTATTGTGGGATGGCACCGGGGCTGGTCCCCACATCACCTGCACCGAGAGCCTGCCAGCAGCAATTAAATCAGCCTTCAAAGAGAGATCCCAGCTTTCCCAGCACCATTAGCCGTGCCCTGGAGGGAACACGGTCTATTTTCAGCCACAATGACTTAAGATCAGGTCACTAGCAGGTTAAATGGGACTGTGCAGCATCATCTCCCTGCCCTCCCATTGAGAAATTAAACTCCGCTGTGTGATGGGCAGCACCAGCCCTGGACACACACGAGGTGCCCACAGAAAGGTAAATGCCACCTGCCTGCTCCTCTCCTCTGCTTCCCATCACTGGCCACGGACACCCACTGCCCTGGCTGCCTTACCTCTGTGTGGGGTGGTGAGTGGGGTTCACAGCAGGATCCCCCCTGGGCTCCTCCCTGCCTGTCCTCCTGTCCAGCACAGTGACAGCTCACGCCCAGAATGGTCCCACCATGCCCAAGGCCAGGAGTGTTGGAAGGAGCCTCAGCACCCCCCATCCTGCAAACCCAGTGCTGCACAGCGCCAGAGCAGGGCTGCTCATCTCACCCCTTCCTCCCAACGGCCCAACTGCAAGTCCCCAAGCTGGGGACTGCCCCAAGCCACCAGTTCCACCAGGGTTTCACCACAGCCCCCACTGCAGCTCCATCTGCTCGGTCCACCACTGAAACCCAACCAGCCACCCCACTGCTAACATCTGGCAGGGAGGTGGCAGCTGGATGTGGGTTTGTTTTGCCTCCCAGGCTCCTGCCGGGCGCAGTCAGCACGAGCTGGGATGACTCAAAGCCCGGGAGACGCAGCCTCCGCCGCTGCTTATTTTAAACCCTCTTGTCTGCAAAGCGACTGCTGTGGCTCTGCACCTCTCGGGGTGCTTTGCAAAGGGGGGGCACTGCAAGGTGAAACTGAGGCACAGCCCCATGGTCAACCTGGGCATCACATCACCACTGCCTATATGCCTATGAGCAGTCACTGAGCTCAGCACAGGGGGCCAGCAGCAAGAGGGGATCAGCTCTGAGAAACACCCTAGGGCTGCAGCAAGGACATTGCCAATGACCCAAACGAATTCATCAGCTCTGGCTTCATGATTGCCCTTGGATACAGCATAGCCAGGACACAGTTAAGTGCAAGGTGAAGCTGGATGCTCCTGCATGTGCCGCTCTGTGTGCCACAGGAGTGACTGCATCCCTCTCCCAGCACCCAGCACTGACTTAAACAGCATCTGCAGGGACCTAAACCACCCTGGGAAAAATTCAGCGACGGGCTGCAGGCATTTGGGGGTGGAATAAAGGGATCCACACTCTCATAAGGGATCACAATCTCATAACAATCTTTTCCTTAGGAAACCAGGCTCAAAAGCTCAGCCTCTGCCAAGCCTCTCCTCTTGACCCTACACTCAGCCTTTTTTCCAAACACTCCTACCTCCAAACACTTCCAAACACTCCTACCCTTCCCACACTCTCCTGAACATTGGCCCATGCCACCTCTTCTGCACCAAAAAAAGCACTGAACCATGAAGCAAAGGTGTATCTGTGGCCAGCAAACGCCCAGGACCCCACGCCTCCCCACTGCTGATAATGGGAGACAAACGCACAGGCAAATATTATGGCAGTGAGGTTTAATTCCTGATGAATTATGCAAATCCATATTCAAATTGAAGCGCTGCCCTTGGGCTCTTGACAAATTGCCAAGCTGGCCCCATGACACCAGGCAGGGACAGCCAGCCCTCCATCAGGTGAGGCACTACGTGGGTGCCCTATATGTGTACATACACACACGTATGTGCTTGCACATCTCAACTAGGGAGACCAAGGAGTACCTGCAAGAATGGTTCAAGAGTGACTTCTGCATTTCTCCCTCCTCCCAGCTGCGTTCAGTGTGTCCAAGGAAGGCCACCAAGGTTTTGTGTCCTCCACAAGATGGAAGCAGCTTGGGGTGATGGCGAGATTCAAAGCAGGACGTAAGATAAAATCCACCATATCCGGGGCTCGGGAGAACAGGCGGCAGAGGGAGACAGGAGGGGAAAGCCTGAAACACTTGTGCCAATATGACTGTCAGCCCTAAAGCCGAGGAAAGGAAGATCTGTCCACAAAATAGTCACAGAGAGGGCTCATCTGATGAAAGTAGGAATTTCCGATCCCACACAAACCCGAACATCCATTAAAAGTAGCAGAAGAATTACTGCTTTGTGTCACTAATCTCATTAGGGAGAAAGCCCTGCTGCAGCGCGGGATTGCAAAGGGAAACCCCAGCACGCTGCACACTCCAGGAGCCTGGCACAGCGTGCCCTGCCCATCTGAGCGGAGCCGGGGCCGCCACAGGCACCCCGGCAAGGTGCCTGCACCCTTCTTTACTCACCCGCCCAGATCTCTACTCGCGGGAGCATTACCCGCTTGGCTTGTGTGTGACACGGCGTGTGGGATGTCCCCACGCCCAGCAGACCAGGACGCAAACACCAGGATGACACACGCTGCCTGGCGATAACACAGGAGCTGCTTCATCCACACGCAGCGACCGGCACTGCCTGCGAGCAGCACGCAGCCCAACCCCTCCAAAACCCTTCCTTCCCAGCACAACGGCCACTGACATTCTTAATTTTAATTTTTTTTTAATTAAAAGCAATTAAACCAAATGTGTTAAAAGCATATTCAAATCACAGGGAATTCTGTTGATGAAGGGAATTAGGGGCAATATATCCAACTACCGAAGGTAAGAAGAGCTCTTTGCTGGCAGGGATGCGTCAGGATAAGATGGATGGAGGCAGAAGCAGGAGCAACCTTTGCAGAAGTTGCCAGGGATACAGCTCCAGAGAGACAAGGCTGAGTGCCTTAAAATTTCTGTTATTCTTCCAAAAAGACATATTCCCTCCTGAATATTGCTCCTTCCCTTGCTCCAAGCCCACCATGTTTGGCTTGCTTGCCTGCCTACATCCAGCTTCCTCAAAATGGCTCTTTGGCCACTGCTACGCTGGCAATAAAAATTATTCCCAAGGTCACTTCAATCCTTTTGCTACTATTTCAATCTGGCTGGATTTAAACAAAACCCAGCCTCAGACACACTGAGGCCCCCCCCTCGGCCCCTCCTTTCTGCCCATCACTTCCCTGATTTAGCGCTGCCAAACTCTCAACTACCTTTCCCTTCCCATAACCGTCAGCAGCAACAGCTGGAGAGGAAAACGGGAGCATATTGTGCACCCAACAGCTGATCCTGGCGGCGTGGGGAGCGAGCCCAACTGTCACTGCCGCCGTGCTGCCGTATCAGGGGCTCCTGCCGCGCGTCCCCCAGCCAGCGCCCACGGGGACGGAGCCCAAGGGGCTGTGTGGCTGCCGTCCCCCTGGTGTTTAAGAGCTGGGGAGAAGCGAACAATAAGCAAAGCAAATAAACAGCAGAGAGGGACGGCGTCGGTGGGTGCGTCGCGATGCCTGCAGACATCCAGCTGTGGCATCCCGGAGCGAAGCCAGCCAGAAACGCGGGGATGGGAGGGAACACAGGGAGAAGGAAACCGCCAAATCCTTGTGGCGAGGGTGAGGCAGCCACACCGGAGCGGTCCCCTCCCAAACTTTGCTTTTGAAAGAGCATCCCTAGCTGGAAAAGCCAGCGAGAGGCTGTGCAGCTGGACACAGCACTGCTCCCCTGCCCCGGCTCCAAGGAGCAGGAACTCGGGGCTGCCCTCGGTTCCTCCATCCCGCCTGCATTTTCAGGTTGTTCGGGGCGCAGCGTGCTCTCCGTTTCAGCAGCGAGGCTGAACAAAGCACTCCCTTGTCCTCGGCACCTCGAGCAGGCGATGCTGGATCGCGTTACCTAACCCAGACCAACATCTCCTGTCCCGGCACGGCAGCTTTCGTGTCAGCACATGCCAGGCTGGCCCCGATTCCCTGCACCACCTCCTGCCTGGAGCTTTAACTGGACCAGTTTAGTACACGGTGAAAACACACGGGGCCTTGTTTGGACTCGTCGGGCGCTAACCCCAGCTCGGGGAGGTGATCCGACACCCTCGCGCCGGTCGCAGCCGCGGCCGAACCGCAAGGCGCTCACCTGGAAGGCTGCCATAATGACGTTAATTCCCATTAACAATGCTCATTTCCATATTCATCAGAAGATGGTGAAATGACAAGATGGGGGGTTATTTACTCTATAATTACAAACTAATTTCAGCTTTACCCTGGGTTATCCTAGGAAGGAGATCTAAAATTTCCCTTACGAAAGCCCTGCTCTGCTAACCACGCCTGCAGTGAGATTAATTCCCAGCAATTTCCATTTCTCCAACAGCTGCTCTGCTGGGAAAGAGCAGGAGCTTGTGCCCAACACTGGGGACCTGCCCAGTGCCCTATGCCACCCCTGGCTAGGATTTCTAGTGCCAGCTCTTGCTCCAGATCAGATTTTTTCTCTGGCACACCATCAGTCAGGGATGGGACCCGCAGTTTTCCAGCCCTACCAAGGAGACTCTGTACTGGGTAGGACGCAAGGCTCGATCCAAGTGGGAGAAAGGCTGCTATAAAGCACACTAATAAATGACACCCTTACCAGCCTTGTGTTACCAGAGGCAGGGACAGACTCCTGCTCGTTCACCTGGGAAGGTGTTGGAAACCCTCACACGGCAGAGGATCCCGCAGGACCTTGCTCCGAGCAAGTTTACATCACCACATTGGCCCTTGGGCTCTTGTCCACGTTCCAAGCCCAACATCCCTACCGGCTACCACTGCTTGAGATGGGCACTTCAACAGAGTACGCAGCACGGGCTGGACAACCCTTCCCACAGCTCCTGAAGGATGGAGATGCCACCCCACAGCACACCAGGACCTTGGGAAAAAAATCACTGGGACATGAGAGAAACACAGGCGCTCAGGGTGGGAGACTCCCAAAAATGCACAAATCCACCACCATTTCAGCCCAGACACTGCTCCTGCCTTCCTCACAGCCTACGAGTTGGCCACCAGCCCGAGGGAGCTGCAGGGACATCACTCCATGGCCGAGCACTTCCTCCACCCCCGGGGATGCCGGGTGTGAAGAGCAGAGTGTGACGGGACCGAGCACAACACCACTGCCCAGCACCACCTCCCCGAGCCCCTCCGGGACAGGCACACTCCCTGCTCTGCCTGAAAACACACCTCCAAAAGCACCTCGTTTCACCAGGGCCCCACGGGAGGGGAAGCATCCTCCCAGGCAGGTCTCTGTCCACATTCCTCCCGGTGTTACACCGAGCCCCTGCCCCAAGGAGCCCCCGCACCACCCCCTGGGCAGGGAAGGAGGGAGGGAGGGGGAACTGCAATTTCAAGGGCCATTAAACACCGATGCTATTTTCCTTGCAGCATCAAAACGGGACCAAAAAGAGCCGTGGTGAACCACGGGCAGAATCCTGCCGCTGCTCCTGGAGCCATCGCGCTCCAAGAAACGCGGAGGAGCGGGGCAGGGATCGCTCCAGTGCCCGGTCATTGCTATCCCGGTCTATCCGCAAAGCAAGTTTAGCATGGATGCAGTTTGATGAGTGAATTGTGCTTCCATTGGCATTGCCGACAGCAAGGCCTCCTGCAAAATCTGCGGGCTCAGCAGAAGCACCATTTTGCCATTATAAGGATGGCTACAGTGGGATTTCGCTGGCACAGCAGCGCTGTCCTGGAGGAATGGAAGGGTATTTTTATTTCTTTTCCTACGTTCCTACCTGGCCCAGCTGTCTGGAAAACTTCTCCCCGGGCACAGCAGGCCTGGAAGCAAGGACGTCTCCAATCTGCCTTGAATCCTTGCATTTGAATGTACATGCTAATGTGAAGTAGGAAGGCAGGGAAACCAAAATCTCTCCCCTCTGTCTGCCCGCTTTCTGTGTCCAGCCACTGCTCTGGAGCTGGATTTAACATAGTCAGCACTGCCCGTAGTGGTGTGTCCCTTTTCCCCAGCACAGAAAAGTGTTTCTGAAGCGTATTTTAATGGAAGAGGCTGAGCATCCTTTTATACAAACACAGATCTGTTCCTGCAGCCGCTCCCCCACCCAAGAAAGGATACCTCAGCACACAGCCAAAAGCACATTTTTATTAATTACAATTAATATTACTTTAAACTCGGGGAGTCTTTTTTTGGATATGGCTGATCCTCACTCACACACAGCCCCGCTGCTGCCTGGCAGGGACACGGTCCCAGCGCAGCCCTTCGCAATCACATCCGAGGGAGCCTTTTCCACCTTCCCCAAAACACAGAGCCTGCCAAGAACAACACGCTCCTCCGGGATGAAGCCGAGACCGAGACCCAAAGACAGTGGCATAGGGAAGAAGCAGAACGACAAACCTCCATATTTTGAGCTGCTGCAAAGCAAGCCTTTGCTTTACTGGACTCAGCTGCCTCATTCCATCGATTGCAGCCTTTTTTTAAGCTTCCCAGCCAGCTCCAAGCACGAAATTCCATTGCAAACAGTCCCTTTCCTCCGCTATCCTTCCACATCGGGGGAGCACCCCCTGCCCTCCTCAGGGACGGGGAGACGGCGATGCCCAAGAGTACAGGGGGGACCGGGAATGGCACCCCCGCATGAGGGCCGGCTCAGCTCCCGCCTTGGCCTCCAGCTCACTCCTCCCTCCTTGCGCTTCCAACAAAGGGGCTTCTGTCCGTGTGTCCCCCCCGCCCGCACGGCAGCGGCCGTGGAGCAGAAATCGCTGCCACGGAGCAGAAATCTCCCCGGGAGCAGCCGAGGGTGCAGGGGTCACTGGACACAGCCCAGGCGCCCGTACTCCGGCTCTGGGGCAGGGCCCGGCTGCCGGAACGAGCAGAAGGCACGGGGAAAACAAGGAGTCGGTGCCGGCCATAACTGGATTCTCAAATATGGCAAATCATGCTATTTTTACAGGGGCGTATTTATTTTCGGAGGACGCTGGGACGGATTCAAGAGTCTCTTTCTTCAGCCCGGCGGTATTTAAGGATCGGTTTGAACTGGCTCTATTTAAAGGCTTCGCCTCCTGCCCACTTTTCTTAACCCCTTGCACAAGCGTTTGCGTTCCACCCCTCCTAAAAAGAAAACAAACCCCCCCAAAAAAACACAACAACAACAAAAAAAAAAGCACCAAAACCACACGGCAACAGCACTGCGAACGCAAACCTACAAAGGGCCCCTCGGTACCAGGAAGCAATCATCATTTCAGGCGATATTGTTAAAGCCGTAAAAAACAACAACAAAAAAAATACCCCTGCCTATCCCGCCGCTGTGGTTTAATGGGAGTTTCAGCTGTTAATTGTACAGATCTTTTTAATGGAGTTTAGCGTGACTGAGAATTGCCGTGACAAAGCCGAGCTTGGCGAGGACCGTGCCGGGGAGCGGAGAGGGAGACCGGGCAGCACTGAGGTGCAGCGACAGGGGATTTCAATCAACTCCCAGAAAAAGGAAAATAAAAATAATTTAAAAAATAAAATAAGAACGCAATAAAGAAGAATTGGAGGTATCACACACCCCACTCCCTCCGTGAGGGCACCCAAATCTGAGGTTTTCTCCTTTCTCCCAGTGTGGTAGGAAAGCTCCCAGACGGCATCACGGAGCTTGGTCAGCTTAGAGAGAGGCCAGAGCTCCGTGCCTCCCTCCTGACCTGCCTGGATTTCAGAAAAGGAAACAGTGGGAGGAGAAATAAAATTTTAAAAAATGAAAAAAAAAAAAAAAACCCAATAAAAAATAAGAATCGTTTTAAAAATACCAAGAACCCGCACTCGGCTTGGCTTGAGATTGTCCAGATGAATTTTTGCAAAGATCATGTTCTGGTGCAGTAGGGAGTGGAGGAGAGGGGGAAAAAAATAACCAGGGGAAAAAAAGGGAGGGAAAAAAAAAAAAAAGACAAAAGGGAAGGAAAAAATAAGGTGTTTGTCCATGTGCTTGGCTTCATAGCCCCGTTCGCTTTACACCTCTCCTCTTAGCACCTGGGAAATTGGCACTGCCACCTAGTCTAAAACTAATAAATCTTTTTCCCTCGATTCAGGCTGCTTCCTTCTCTGCAGATGTTGGCAATCAGGTTTGCAAATTTCAAAGTCATTCATCCCGGGCGGCTGGGAGAAAAGCAGGTTTATTATTGCAAAACCTGTCACCCTCCCAACGCCTAAAGTAAACTCCGAGTCACCTCTCCACGCCCAGGGGAAAGAAAGCAGAAAAAAAATATTAAAAATAGAGCCAGAGAGGGAAATCAAACGGTCAGAAACCCCTTGTGTCCTCCTACAGGACTGTAAGCAGGAAAGTGCGGCAGCGAGCTCCCAGCAGTGCCGGACTCTGCGAGCCGCTGGAAAGGGAACTCGGAAAAGAGGAAAAAATTGAAAAGCCTCCAAAAAACAAAAGAAATTTAAACAAATAAATGAAAATCTGACTGTGGGGAAAAAAATAAACTGCGTATATTTCAGCGTCTACCTTTTTTTTTTTTCTGATTTTTTTTTTTTTAATGGATCTGCAGCTGTGGGGCTGCCCGGGGATGAAATGTGGTCAACAAGGGGGGAAAAATTTAAGGAGGGAGAAGTCACGGCACACTGCATGGAAGCTTTGCTTGCGGGTTTAAAAAAATAAGAATTTCGGAGAAAAAAAAAAGGAAAAAAAAAAAGAAAAAACATCAAAGCTCGGGGGCAGCGGGACCTCAGCGGGGCTCGGGCTGCACTGGGCAAGAAATCACCAAAAGAGCCCCATTTTAGCCCTTTTTCCCAGCCCAGGAATGGTATTTTTGGCTGTCCGAGAAGCACAGCGCCAGGCAGCGCAATCCCGTCCCTCCGCAACCCGGTCTGTGCCTCTCCCAGCTTTCCCGAAAATCGGATTTATTCCCCGGATTTATTCCGCAGCCGCCGCGGCGGGGATTTTCCTCAGTGCCAACAAAACCGTACGCTGGAAGCGGGGACTTCTATCGGATAGACGCAATTTCCCCCCCTCTTTCCTAATTTTTCACTCCATTCCCTTATTTTTCCACCATCACCCTATGTTTTTTCGTACTTCTTCCCCATTCTCCTATTTTCTTCGCCAAATCAAAACCGCGCGAAGCACAAAACACTCGGGGAACACACGCGAAAAAGCTGCGAGCGCACAAATATATAATTATCACGACGATATTTATATTTTGGGGGGGGTTGAAGCCCGATCCCGGCTTCGCCGCCCGCGACCGCGGAGGGAAGGAAAGGAGGAAAGGCGCGGGGGTTCCGCGGAGCCTTACCCGGGTGGGAGTGGAGGCTGATGCCCGATGCGAGGAATTTTCCGGGCTGGAGGGCGGCGGGGAGCCCGGCAGCCATGGGCCCGGCGGCGGGGGCCAGGCGGCCGGTGGCTCCCAGGCGGTGGCTCTCCATGGCCAGCCCGGAGAGCAGCGGAGGGGGGCCGTGCACCGAGCGGGGGGGCCCGAAATCTCGGCCATCCATCATCCACTCGCCGGCTTCACGGAGTCTCCCGGATCGCTGTCGATGCCCGCCACCGCCTTCCCGCCCCC